>OZJO01008358.1:0-12884 GCA_900406225.1 Acrobeloides nanus
TGGGTGTTTTAGAGAGGTTAGAAAATTCAAAAAATACACGTAAAATCGATGGTATTGAGCTTCGGACAAGGTTTTGAATTTTTTGAGGCACAAGTTTTGAATAAAAATGACTTTAAAAAACTTTCCCATGCATTAATCTCACTTTATAAATTCAACTTGCAGCGCGCTCAAATTGTTTAAGGCAACCTTTGAACACTCAAGAAAGTGTTATTTATCTTCTCAAGAAGGTGTTATTTATTCTGCCTTGATACGCAATTTTAAGTGTGAAGATGAGGTCTAGGAAAAAGTTGACTTTGCATTTTATGATTCTCAGCTAAAAACTAGGGGGTTCTGACCATACAGGAGTAGTCATGCCTAAATGAGCCCATTCTGACCCTGTACCTTTAAGGTATCTTACCATAAATAAAAAAGTCAATTTTCACAGAAATTTTTCATCAAAAGTGATGTTTTATAAAGTTGTTCGCCGTAGTCTAAGGAATTCATTAAACTATCGCTAAGCCTATCGAATTTAAATTGATCGAGATAAGGCCTATAATGGTAAAAATGGTACAAATATTGAAATCGCCTTAGTCTGGGAAGAAAAAAATTTTTCGACGAAATTTTGGGGTTTACCGTTTTTCAGGTTGTTCTTCCAGAATTAGAGGAAATTTTTGGGGGGAAAATTTTCTGAGGGGGCTTGGGTGTGCCGACAGCGGTTTTTTGAGTATAAAAATCGAGTATGTCGCGGATTTTGGCCAATTTATGCTGTTTTTGTAGCCCAAAGCCTCAGCAATTTTGTATAAAAAATCTTATCAAAAACGAATTAATTCTCGGAGATATCCTCAAAAAACGAGCGTAAAATCAACCATGGGAATTCATGTAGTATCAGTACCGTATCCAGGATTTTTTCAGAGGGTATAAGATCCCGATTTTTTATTTTAGTCAAAAATATAAGGGGAGACCCTTAGGATTTTTTAAACTTTTTTGGCCCATGGGGGAGGGACATGTACACCCTCCCTTTCCTACGTCCATTTGATCCCTTTATGTTTTGCACCAAAATTTGATGCTTTTTAAAATCTTAAACATTTTTCATTATTTTTTGCACCAAAAATGATAAAATTTACCAAATTTTCACTAAAATTTTACAATTTTTCATCAAAGTTCATCATTTTTTGTCAAAAATCTTCATTTTCTGTTCGTCAAAAATCGTCAAGGCTCGTTTACATCTTCAACGGAAGCGTAAGTGGAAATGCTAACGGAAATGCTAACAGTAACACTAGTGGAAATGTGTATATAACTTTTCTACTAGCGTTTCCACTGTAAACGAGTTTACGCTTCCACTGAGTGTGTAAACGAGCCTTCAGAAAAATTTTCAAAAAAACTTCAGAAAATGACGAATTTTTAATGAAAATTTGAAATTTTTAGTGAAAATTTAATAAATTTTATCATTTTTGGTGAAAAAAACATAATGAAAACCATTAAAGGACCAGTCCAATTTTGGGAAGCTGATGTCATATAATAGAGCAAAAAATTTGGAGCACTTTTTGCTTTTAAGGCACTACTTGAAAATCTAACTGTAAAAAGTTATGGACAAAACAAAATATCGAAAAAATTTTCAAACGAGTTTAAACATTGAAACGAAAATAAAAACAAGTCTGCACTCAGGCAAAATCAGATTGTTTATTGAAACGATTTAATAAAACATTATAAAATTTAAAAAGTTGACATTTTTTGAATTAAGACATAAAATAAACTTTTTATAACTCGCGAAGGCGAATAAAATGACACCAAAATTATCCAATTTAAAAATTGTTTTGGGTTATTGAAACGAAAACCCTGATTCATGTTTTCGTTTCCTCCTAGCCATACGACTTCCGGCCCTATCCTGTGAACTAATGCCTGTTCAACTGCCCCGCTATTATGTTTACTGGTCCTTATATATCCACTCATGACATTGTCATAAATGACATTCATATTCTTCAATTAAAGGTCATTGATGTCGGGTTTAGATTCATTTCAATGTACTAATGGCTCCTCCTCAAATTGGACAGCTATACGAATTTGTCATTTATACATGCTTGTAATTTGGATCTACCCCTCCTAATTAATGCTATATTTTCAATGGAATCTATTTTTTCTTGTAACTTTTTTAATTTTTTTTTTAACTTTTTTTTTTTTGTAACTTTTGGCTATTTTTTTTTGTAACTTTTTTTCTTGTAACTTTATACCTTAAGACTTATAAGGCCTAAGACCTATAGGCCTAAACCTATAGGCCTAAATCTATAGGCCTAAACCTATAGGCCTAAGCCTATAGGCCTAAAGCCTAAGGACTAAAGCCTAAGGGCTAAAGCCTAAGGGTTAAAGTCTAAGGGCTAAAGCCTAAGGCCTAAAGTCTAAGGCCTAAATCTTAAAGCCTTAGGCTTAAGACATAAAGCCTTAGGTTAAGACATAAGGCCTATATGTCTTAACCTAAGGCTATAGGCCTAAGCCTATAGGCCTAAAGCCTATAGGCCTAAAGCCTATAGGCCTAAAGCCTATAAGCCTAAGGGCTAAAGCCTAAGGCCTAAAGTCTAAGGCCTTATGCTTAAGACATAAAGCCTTAGGTTAAAACATGAGGTATAAAGTTATAAGAAAAAAAGTTACAAAAAAAATAGCCGAAAGTTACAAGAAAAAAAGTTACAAATAGAATTAAAAAAGTTACACGAAAAAATATTTCCGATTTTCAATACTATTGCCATACTTTTCATAGTCATATGGCATTGAAAAATATGGCATATGCTATATTTTAAAAAGTTTTGGCATGTTTCTGCCATATTTTTCGTCATTTTTTACATATTTTCAAGGTTTGTATGTGGCAACCCTGCACACCAAGTATTTGAGTATTGAAATATTGAGTGATACCTTGTAGATATGGGACCAATAGTCCACTCAAATTCTACCAGTTTTTTATTTGGTATTAGTCGGATAATTTGACTAACCCAAGGATTAATTATTTGTCTTGCTTCTTGGACTATATTATCCTATAATTTTAAAGTAAATATTACAGAGTGATTGAAAAGTGCTGCCACAACTTTTATTTCAACTTCATACAAACTTCTAAAACAACAGCATCGTGTTGATCAAAGTTATCGGAGAAATTTCATGCAAGGAATCGATTACGAGCATTTTCGAAACATTAATAAATCTAACTCAAGATGATTCAAGCGATTTTCACTTCAACACATCCATTCCTTCCCTGTATCAGGTTAAAAGAACCTTATGGTTTTCCTAAAAGCCATTGTCTGAGGGTAATTTTATGCAAGGAATCGATTGCGCTCATTTTCAATGCATGAAAAAATTTTCTTGATTCAAGCGATTTTCATTTCAATTCATCCCTTCCTTAAATCAGAGTAAGAAAGCATTTTCGCGGAATCAGAGCCAATTTATTTTTTACGCTTCAGAAAAACGCGCAATCGATTCCTCGCATAAACTTATCCGATAACTTTGATCAAAACGATGTTTTTGTTTTAGAAGTTTGTACGATGTTGAAATAAAAGTTGTGATAGAACTTTTCAATCGCCTTGTATTTTGATAAAGATAACGTTTTATTATCAAAATTCTAACTTTCGTGTAGCTTGTTAGAGATAGCGATGGATAGAAGATTCGACGGGATACTTAAAAAGATTTGTATTTTTGATAATCTCCCCAAAAAACAGGTCTTCAAACTTTTTTGATCCCCTCCCCGAAGGCATGGCTAGGCCATTGGACTAACTAAATTTTTCAAAGCTATAATTAAAATAACCTTACACTAATTATAGTAAGCTTCACTTTATCTCCAAAACTAATTGTTTTGTTTTTGGGTCTAAAAACATAAGCACCGCTTGGTGGATAATCCCAATTAGTATTTTTAAATCCAGCGCCCCGATAATAAAAGAATTTTTGTTGTAAGAGGTAGTTTTTACCAGTTGATAAATCTTGGTACTGAGATAGATATCCTTCAGCATCAAAAACCAGCCTAATAAGCTAAATTAAAAAAATAGTATACCTTGAGTAAGATATTTATAAATCCTACCCCATTAGAAATAGAATTTTGATATTGTTTAAAAACGCTAAAAAAATTACAATGTTAATAACTTTGTAAAAAAAACAAACTTTGTAAACAAGTTAATATAATTAACAGAAAATGATACAAAATATGTATGATAACCTAATGGCTCAATATCTGCCATGAAGCAAACTTCATTTGTTGACATATTCATATTGTTTAATTGATTATCATTATTGAAAACAGGTATAATCTAAAAATTAGAGATAATTTTAAATATTTTCTCCTAACCCAGTTGATGAAAATAAAAAAGCTATCTCAATACCTCATGTCTAACAAGTAGGGTCAGTGGAGTAATTTCAGCAGGATGAGGGGGGAGCACTTGAAATTTTCGATTTTTAAAGGGGCAGGTCATAAGAGGCCATTGTATTAAAACAATTTCCGGCCCTTCGGGCATAATGGGGGAGGGGGAAGCCCCATGCTATTTAACGGTGTAATTATTATAATTAAAATTGTAATTAATTTGTTGTAATTACTAAAATTATTTTTGTAATTATTATATTTAAAAATGTAATTAATTATATTTAAAATTGTAATTAATATATTTAAAATTGTAATTATTATATTTAAAATTGTAATTAATTATATTTAAAATTGTAATTAATTATATTTAAAATTGTAATTATTATATTTAAAATTGTAATTAATATATTTAAAATTGTAATTATTATATTTAAAATTGTAATTAATTTTTTGTAATATTTACGCAAAATATTTTTTTGCGCAAAGTATTTTTTGTGCACAATATTAAAAAAAAGAAGTACAATCACCCAGATTGGAATGGCAGATGCCAGTTGGTGACATAAAATCTTTACCAAGGCCTATGCTTAGGCCTAAGTCTAGGTCTAAGCCTAATCCTAAGCCTAGGCTTAGGCCTAAGCCTAATCCTAATCCTAAGCCTAGGCTTAGGCCTAAGCCTAAGCTTAGACCTAAGCATAGACTTAGGCCTAAGCTTAAACCTAAGCCTAAGCCTAGGCCTAATCCTAAGCCTAGGTCTAAGCCTATCCTAAGCCTAGGCCTAAGCTTAGGCTTAAGCCTAAGCTTAGGCTTAAGCCTAAACCTAGGTCTAAGGCTAAGCCTAGGTCTAAGCTTAATCCTAAGCCTAAGCCTAGGCCTAATCATAGGCCTAATCATAGGCCTAAGCCTAGACCTATGCCTAGACCTAAGCCTAGACCAAAGCCTTGATAGAGATTTTATGTCACCAACTGGCATCTGCTCACTCCAATCTGGGTGATTGTACTTCTTTTTTTTTAATATTGTGCACAAAAAATACTTTGTGCGAAAAAATATTTTGCGTAAATATTACAAAAAATTAATTACAATTTTAAATATAATAATTACAATTTTAAATATATTAATTACAATTTTAAATATATTAATTACAATTTTAAATATAATTAATTACATTTTTAAATATNAATTAATTACAATTTTAAATATAATAATTACAATTTTAAATATATTAATTACAATTTTAAATATATTAATTACAATTTTAAATATAATATTAATTACATTTTTAAATATAATAATTACAAAAATAATTTTAATAATTACACAAAGAAAATTACAATTTTAATTGTAATAATTACAAATTTATAAAATTAATTACATCAATAAATATTTCCGGGGGGAAGCCTCCCAAAGCTCTCCTCCCCTTGTAATTGCTCCACTGAGTAGGGTTCAGTGTTGCATTGGAGTACACTACTTGAACGAATCGAGTAGTGTACACTCTCGACTCAAACTTTGAGTCGAGTTTCTAATCTGGATTCTGAGTCCGGATTCTGAATCTGGATTCTAAAATTTCGGATTCTGAATTCGGAATCCAAAATTTCAGAATCTTATCTGGATTCTGAATTTGGATTCTGAGTTATGAATTCGGATTCAGAATCCGAATTCAGAATCCAAATTAAGAATTCAGAATCCAGATTCTGGAAACTCGACTCAAAGTTTCAGTCGAGTAGAGTACACTACTCGATTGAACTGCGCATATTGAGTCGAATAATGTACACTACTCGACTCGATCTTTTGATTTCAGCCGAGTAGTGTACTTTTACACTACTCGACATGTAAGTACTCGTGAAGCGCGTACTCAAGTCAACACTGGTAGGGTTGATGGGATCGGAAATTGTTCATCGGATCGCCCGAAATCGGGATTTTTTTCGTCGAGATCACGAAATTGGGCGGATTGAAAATTTCAAAAAATTTACATCTATGTGTTTTTCGAAAATTCCCAAAATTTTGAGCAAAACATAAGGGAGCCAAGGCAAACTTTTCGAGTTTTTAAAAATTTTCGAAAATTATTTGGTCTCCATGCTGTTTTTGTGTCAAAAGGTCCTTCAACACTTTGAAATAAAAAAATTAATCCACACTATTGCTTAATTTGGACGAAAAAATTGGGATGGATTTTTCTTTAGGAATTCCGAAATCGGCAGGGATCGGGATTTTTCCCGGAATTGAAATAAATAGCCATTTTCTGGGCTGAAATCATCGAGAAATTTCGATTCGGAAAATCCCGAAATCTCGATTCGGAAAATCGGAATCCCATCAACACTATTATCAAGGAAACTTCACTATCTGTTAATCCCCTATGGCAAAACATTTAACTAAAATTTTATTTGCAATATCCAATTTTCACTCTTAATTGTTGGCAAAAACTTTTATTGCATCCTAAATATAGTCTGTTTCACGAGAATAATCAACAAAGTTGGCGCTCATAGTGTAGTGGTTAGGGATGTTATAACGCCTTCAAAAGGATTAAAAAAGACTCTTTTTTGATAACTCTGCTTCCTTTCCTCCTTTTAAAAATAAGACCTCTTTTTTAAGTGTAACTTTTGGGTCTAAAAATGGCTATTTTTGCCTTAAAAAAATAGCATTTTGGTTAAAAACAACTAAAAACGGTATTTTTGGCTAATAACGTATGTTTTTAGCAAAAATATAGCCACTTTTTGGTGAAAAAATATTTTTTTTAAATTTTGGCCTTCACCAAAAACTTAATTTTTGAAAAATTTTGCCTTCGCTTTGGAGTTGTGGCGACAGTCAAGCTCCGCCTCCTAAGCTAAACTAAGCTTCTCTGAGGCTTAGATGGCAGTTCGATGAACGGCCGTAAGCTACCAACATTGTACTTTATTTATGCTAATAAATCTTTAACTGTCTCTTTAACCGCAATCGAATCCTATCGCTACAGAGTTTTGTTGCCTCCTTTTCTAAAAATGAATGTAACATCTCTAGTAGTGGTTAAGAAAGCCGACCGTCCGATCTGGTAAGTTAAGCAATGTTGGGCACACAAGTTCTATCATTGTGGGTAAAACTTTTGATTAAAAAAAGTTTTTTTCAGGGAACAAAATTTTTTGAAAATCATAAAAAATTTTGAAAAATCAAAATTTTTGTCCGGAATTTTACATAGGCAAGGGGTCCCGACCAGTGGCGTAAGCAATAGGGCAGTGCTCCTTAGTGGGTCGAAATTTTAAAAAATCTTTAATCATAAGGGTCTTCCTTATGTTTTTTGGGGAAAATCCGCCTTTTTTGGGGAAGTACCTCTCTCTTAGCCGACCCTTCTCCCTACTCCACTAGTCCATACAATCAAAAAATTGCTAGGTTGTCTTAAATTTTTTAAAGGGAAATATAAGTAAATTAATTAAAGGGAATATAAGTAATCTCTCAAAATTTTGCTCATTTTTTGTGAAAAATCATAATGCAGGACAATTATGATTTTTTTAAATTTTTCAAAAATATTGGGCAAAGGCATAAGGAGGACCATTAGAAAAAGAGGCCTCTACTATTTTTATCCCATTTGAGTAGTTGGTTGGGTCCTACTGTCCTCCTTGTCCATGTATGCTGGGAATATAACCTGCGGGCCGAACGTTGCTTAACTTGCCAGATAACGTTCGGCTTCACTATCCACTGCACTATAGAGCGCCAACTTTTTTGTATTATACTCGTGAAATAGACTATAAATGCATGGTTTTAATATAAACAAATCAAACTTTATATTCAACTTCTTTTCCATCTCCGTCTAATATGTGCATATTATTAATATTTTTATATATCGGTATTCTTACCAAAGTTGATAATTTTTTGCTATTACTATTATGTAATGTAACATAAAATTTTGGATATGTTCTAAATTAAAGCATATCTAATTTTTTTTAAATAGTTTATTGCTAATTGTTTAACAATTCGCCTCATAGCGTTAGTGCTTTGGCCTACCATATTGTAAGTACCGGGGACAATCGCCTCCGGTGCTCACGGTTTCTCCGAGAGCGACTCCGAGCGACAGCCGAGCGCTACCGCGCTTGGAGGAGAGAAGAAGTGAATATCCGAGTCTGATCCAGAGAGAAACCCACTTAAAAAGTTGAATTGTTTATTTTTTGGAAGTTTTACAGATGTGTAAATTTTATTCATTAAAAAAATTTTGTCTCCGATTTAGATAATCATCAATCGTCTTCTCTCATCGTCCCTTACATTGTTTTATATAGCACTATCAGTTTAAATCAAGCGTTTCCGAGACCGTCTGGAAAGACAAAATTACGCGTTTATAGTAATAGGATATTTGGCAGGCAAACGACTCTTGATGAGCCGCCACCCAGATTCAGGTTCCTGTAACACTTTTCGATGTAAAAGTCTCTCGATAAGCCGCTACATAAAGTTGTATAAGTATTCAACAATTTTTCACACTTCGAAAATATGCGCAATCAATTCCTCGCATAAAAGTACTCCGGGAGCTTGATTTTTCAGATTAGTTTTATAAATATTAAAAACGATGATTGTACAGGGTGTTTCACAAAAAACCAGACACTTTTTTATTTCGCGTTTTCTCGGCTTCCCGAAAAGATTTTTCGATGATCTTTTTTCTGCATATAGCTCGCCTCCTCTAGTTTCTTTTCCGGATGTTTTTAGCAAAAAATTTCGAATTTTACATACTTAAAATTTGCGATTTTTGATCAAGGCTACCAATAAATTTTCTAAAAATCAACGGAATTTGGTAACCTTGGTCAAAAAATCGCAAATTTCAAGTATGTAAAATTCAAAATTTTTTGCTAAAAACATCCGGAAAAAAACTAGAGGAGGCGAGCTATATGCAGAAAAAAAGATCATCGAAAAATCTTTTCGGGAAACCGAGAAAACGCGAAATAAAAAAGTGTCCGGTCTTTTGTGAAACACCCTGTACATAGAATTGCGGAGGGTGGGGGGGGGGGGGGGGGGGGGGGGGGGGTTATCTAGGACATCCTGTATATATGGTTTCAGACTTATAATAGAAAATACCGGGATCGAGCGCGAGAAGTATCTCGCGTAAGTCGTAACGGGATGGAACTTAAGGTTACAAAATTCGGTACAAAACACAAACAGACAGAAAACAGACAAACAAGTTTAATATTAAAAGATGAAACATATAAAATTTTCTAAGAGCTTTAAAAGAAAAAATGGCATATTTTTTTAAGTCTATTCTTGCCCGACAAAATTAAACAAAAGAATTATGGAAAAAGCTTTTAATAGTAGTTACATTTTGAAAATTAGGGTCAGACTTTTTCTGCCCTATGAACATATGTGAAGTATCCTTCATGGGGATTTTTAAGAAAAATGAAATACATACATTTTTTGTTGTTTATTGTTTTTATTGATTATCTTTTGTTTTGTTTAATGTTCTGCCAAATAAATTAGATTTATTATCGGTGTGGATAAAATAGTTGATTTTGCTATTTTTATGGCGAATTTAACCTAAAATCGATTGCGCTTTTGAACAATTTTGAAAACGCCTCCTTGATCATGTTTATGGGGTCATTTTTTGTAAAATTTAAAAGAAAATTGTTTAGTTAAAATTCGCCCAACTATCCCAAAATTCCACTTTTTTGGTCTATTATGATTATGCATTAAAGTCTTGATTAAATTTAATTCAATATTATATCAATTTGGAATTTTAAAAAATCATAATTTTTGAAGAAAAACCACATTTCGAAGCGACTTTTTTTCAGAATATGGTTTTTAATTGCCTAAATTACGATTTTGAAACATTTTTTGGAGTGGTTTTTCCAAGAAATTATCGAAATTTCAAAGATGTGCGTAAAATCCTAGTAAATTGTGCGTAAAATCCGTGCGAAAAATCTATGTGCGTAAAATCCTGTGCGTAAAATTCCGTTAAATTTATGTGCGGTGGATTCCCTCCTATTGCCATTTTTTACTATAAAAAATGTACGTAAATCCGTGCGTTCTCTTTGTGTGCGTAAAATCCGCGCGAAAAATTCCGTGCGGATTTTCAATGTGCGGTGGATTCCTTCCTATTGCCGAAAATACGCACAATCGATTCCATATAAAATTACCCCCCAAAAATTGATTTTTTAAAGAAAAGATTTTATTAAAAACGATGGTTCCATTTAGAATTGGGGGGGGGGGCAAGTTCAATTGCCCACCCTGTATAATAGTAGAATGAGACGAGTTGCGTCAAGTAAGGACCCTTTGGAGATAGAGGAAAATTTCCTTATAAAATCAAAACATTTCTTTTATAATAGACCTCAATTTATTTTTGACAGAGGTGCTGATCTTAGCTCGTGGGTTTCCAGTTACTGAAAGAGAAACTGAGGTTTTAAAAAATGACTTGATTGATGTTCAATAGGGGAATGACGTTAACCAAAATTTTCCGTTTTCGTTTATCCAAATATTTTTTTCTTTTATTTTTTTTAAACGAACTTTAGAAATCTTTAAAAGAATCCAGAAAATCCGAAAAAACATTTGTTTTGTTATTCGTTTTCGTTATACCAAAAACGTTACCGCCCTAAATTCCATATAAGGAGGTTTTAAAAAATTTACCTTGTAAATTCACATTCGCTTTCATTAATTTTCCTACATATTGTTTGAGTAGGGAAATTAATTTCAGTATTTTTTAAATTTAAAGAAATTTTTTGCATAGATCTGCTAATAACTTGTTCTGCTGCACGCCAACTTTTGGTCAAATGATAATAAAAATCCTGTGTTACTTTTTCTTTTGACGTGCCGCTAAATTCTTTTAACTGTTTTAAGATGGTTTTTAATTACTATACCTAACGCCATCATGGCTTACGACTAAAGAGACAGCACGTTCTAATTCATCAATTGGCTCTTTTATAGTTAAAGAAGGCACCAAGGCCACGGTGCTTAGTTGTCGAGCTAGCTAAAACTATATAAAAACCAGAGATACAAAAGATCGGAAGACATTTCAGTACTCTAGGGCCTCCAGATCTTGGATCCAGGTGGTCAGCAAGTGCCATAAGTAGAAGAGTAGGCTGACCGATTGGCCGGTCAAAACATAACAATGGTTCATAATAAGCTTTTTTGGGCTTCGGTCCATGAGGATGAGGGGGTTTATGAAATATTATCATACCTGAAGTAATGCTGATGTTTTCCTTAATAATCCTTTTATTGCAGGCTTACTGGTAAAAAATCCAGCCCAATATGTATGAGGTTTTAAAGCATAAGGAAAAAAGTCATCATGTTTAATGCCCGGTGTAAAATTTTTTACTTCAGTGATTGCCTTAAAATAGCAACTTGGAGTTGAAAAAAATGCATTTATAACACCTGAATACTAGAAAGTTTAAATTATATTAGTAATTTATTGTGAATGTATTACTATTTTGTTTAGATAGTTTATAAGCTTTTCCAGGTTGAGCATAAAACTGTCAGGCACAGAATGCGTATAGTCATCACCCATCATTATCAAAAAATGTCGATGATTTTGAGTTGGAATCTATATTTTTGCTAAAGCTCGCTGCGACTTTTTGATCGAGCGCATCGCTCACCAAGCAAAAACCCCTTTCCTCCTGATCCCTCAGGGCCTATAAATCTATTAGGTGTACTACTCAATCGTGTCGGTAATTTTTCCCGGATAGAGATGTTGTTTTTCAATGCGTTTTTTTGATGGTATTATAGAAGAGAATACGAGGGAATTTTTTACGCTAATTTCAAAACCCCGCGACTTCAGGATTTCGCTATAATGACGTCACCGCGAGATCTTGGGAACAGTAAATTGGATTGACATGTGGTCTTTTTAAAAGTTAGTAGGTAGAGGGTAGGCGTGCAGGAAACAAAAAATTTGGGATACCCCCTGAAAAAATTTAAAAATTCAATTTTTTCAATTCGTAAGAGCTTTTTTCAAAGAGTCGCCGTATCTCGATTATTTTAGCGTTTCTATCACTGATTTTTTGTACTTATGGGTTTTTCAACATGGGTGATACAATGCAACACTATTTTTCAATTTTGACCTAAGGGGTATTCCATATATAGAGGGAGTAATCCTCTAGGGGTCAAAAATTCAAGTTTTCAAAAAGTGCTCAAATTTTGTGAATTTTTGTTTCAGGGATTTTTCGATATTAGGAATACGATGCCGACGTATTTCTTAAAGAACTAGTGCAACAGAAAAATCGATTTTCTGGAAATAAGCCTATCATATAGAACTGCGTTCACTGATCATTTTGGCTCTAGTGCACTTTAGGCGACCAATGAGTTTTTAGGTGACCAATTATTTTTTAGGTGACCAATGAACTTTTAGGTGACCAATCAAAAAATAGGTGACCAATCAAAAACTTAGGTGACCAATCGAAAAATAGATGACCAATCAATAATGCAAAAGAAAATAGGCCAAGATTATGCTTAGGCCTAGGCTTAGGCCTAAACTTAGGCCTAAGCCTAAGTCTTGGCCTAAGCCTAACAAGGGATGATCAAATTAGGAAACGCGAATTTCACAAAATCATATATACAGGTAATTAGTACTACTCATAAGTAATCACTATCCCAAATTTCAGAGGCCAACCTGCGGTGCATCTAGAGATAGACCCTGTACAACATACGTTTA
>OZJO01008362.1:0-20980 GCA_900406225.1 Acrobeloides nanus
CAAACTATATTCCAGTTGTTGTGTAACACCTTACTTATTCTTACTAGGATACTCGAAGAAATCTCATAGCCATGCAAAACCTCCCTAATCCATTTCATAAACTGCTTGGCAAATTCTTGGAAAATGTCTGCCTTAAAACTCCCAGTTCACTCGGAAAAAACACTATGAAAAAATGATATATTCGGAAAGTTTATGAAAAATGGAGCATTTTTAGTTTTTACGGCGTGCTTTGAATCGTTGTAGTTTTCGAAAAAATTGCATTTGAAATTTGAATTTGCGTTCATGTTATTCGTTGTAATACACAAACTTTTTTGAATTTTTAATCGATTTTTTAAATTTTCATAAAATGAATATTATAGCAATTTTTATAACTAAATGAGATGAACAAAATGACACTAAAATCATCCAATTTGAACATTGCTTTTGGTTATTGAAACGAAAACCCTGATTCATGTTTTCGTGTCAATAACTCAAAACCATTTTCAAATTGAATAATTTTGGTGTCACTTTATTCGTCTCATGGAGTTATAAAAAAGTGCTACAATGTTCATTTTATGAAAATTTAAAAATCGATTAAAAATTCAAAAAAGTTTGTGTACTACAACGAAAACATGAACGCAAATTCAAATTTCAAATGCAATTATCTCAAAAACTACAACGCTTCAGAACATGCCGTAAAAACAAAAAATGCTCCATCATGAACTTTCCGAATATATAACTTTCTCATAGTGTTTTTTTCCGAATCGACTGGTCCTTGAAACTATTTTGTAACAAATTTACCTCTATTAATAAGTTGAATATTTCGAATGCCTTTTCAGATTCTTTAAACGGAGCTGTTGTTCGATTTTCCGATTTGGGGTAAAATTGGGTCTTTTCGCGAAGACCGGCTGCAATTCTAGCCAAGTTCGATGCATATGATTTAGGTGAGCCAACAAATGCTAAAAATTTGAAAAAATTTATTTCTAGAAAAATCCTCCACAAGGATACCGGAAAATAAGGATTCTTCAAGTTGCTCCACTATCTTGTTGGAGTTTTCTGGCTGACAAGTCGAAATGTTATTTATGTATAGATAGCCATTATTTTCATTTTTGAATCCATTATTTCTAAATTCGATTTTTCACTTGGGGGCGGGGAACCAAGGCTTTAGACTTAAGCTAAGCTTAGGCTTAAGTCTAAGCCTAGGCTTAGGCTTAGGATTAAGTCTAAGCCTAGGCTTAGGCTTAAGTTTAATTCTAGGCTTAAGCTTAGATCTAGGCTTAGGCTTAAGTTTAATTCTAGGCTTAGGCTTAGATCTAGGCTTAGGCTTAAGCCTAAGCCTAGGTTTAGACTTAATCCTAAGCCTAGGCTTAGGTCTAGGCTTAGGCTTAAGCTTAAGCCTAAGCCTAGGTTTAGACTTAATCCTAAGCTTAAGCCTAGACCTAGGCCTAAGCCTAGGCTTAGGTCTAGGCTTAGGCTTAAGCTTAATCCTAAGCCTAAACCTAGGCTTAGGCTTAAAACTAAACTTAAGCCTAAGCCTAGACCTAAGCTTAAGCCTAGATCTGACTTTTATTTTCAATTCTAGTCAGTTATCTTGAATTGGCTTCGAAGTGACTCTAACGTACTCAACGCCTTTAAACGCCTCTCAAATGATGCATTTGAAGCGGCCATGTTGATGGAACAGCATAAATCGTTGTAATGTTTAAACTTTGCTTGATTCATGTTTTATCTTTTTATTCTTTCGCTTTTGAATTATTTTGTGCATCGACACGAATTGTCTGATTTTGTAAAACATAAGGGTACAAGAGCCAAGTATTGCTCCGCTCCGATTTTAGAAAACTAGACGGCAAACAAGTTGGAAGATTCGAAAGATGGACAAAATATGACATACTGCATTCTTTATTAGCTTATATCAATTTTTGAAATTTTTTGAAAAAACACAAAATCACCAAGTTTTAAAATTTTTTCAACTTGTTCTATTTTTTATGTTAGGTTTTTTTTATTACTTTTTATCTCTAGTTTAAATCTCAAACTTGAAGGACACATTCGTGTATAAAAGACGAGAAAGAATAACTGCGAGAATAAAGCGTTCCGCAAAAAGTACCCTTGGGTATTTTGTCTTCTTCTTTATTTCTGTTAGTGCGATCCTGGGATCACCGAACCGAGCTTATTTCCTTGACTGGCACTCTGCCAGCGATTTGCTCATAGAAAAACACTTGTGGCGAAAGATGAGCGAATGTCGAGAGGAGGTGAATGGAATGGCGCAAAACAAGAGAAAAACCCCAATGAAACCCCTCCAGACATCTCTCGACCCAAACCAACATATTTCATTTGTCGACGCTGGCTTTTGCCGTAACACTAACACTGCTAGCACTCGGTTCCGACACACTAAATACACCGATATTCCTCATCCTGCGTCGACGGAATGAACGAAGAACACTAAGGCTCGCCAGGTTCTTTATTGTGCATTCTTTATGAGTTATCTATTTTTCAAATTGCGGTCATAATTGACACTTTTCTTCGTCAATATGGATAAAGAGACTCAAAATATCTTTATTTTGGGGTTATTTGTGTTATTCGGATGGGCTTTTGTTGTCATTTTTTGTGCATCACCACAGCTATTCCGTGAATTCATCTGTCGCTATTGCTGTTGCTGCTGCAAAAATAGACACGCATCGAACGAAAAAATTCGAAACGCCCAAGAACGGATGNGGGGGGGGGGGGGTCAGCCCTCTCTACAAAAAGTTGATAACGTTGGGGGGGGAGGTCAACTCTCTCCACAAAGTGTTAATAACGCTAGTGCATTTTTGGGTAAAAAATCCGAAAAAATTGATAACATAATATCTGAACAGCCTCTTTTTTTTTAGCTATTCCGTGAATTCATCTGTCGCTATTGCTGTTGCTGCTGCAAAAATAGACACGCATCGAACGAAAAAATTCGAAACGCCCAAGAACGGATGAACTTCGCTAGGAGATCCTTTTTAGCAACTACATTGGCCGGGCAAAAAGATTTACCCACGGCAATCCTCTTACATCAAGCCATGGGCCCTTCAACCAGTCGAGGACTAGTCTCGGAAGCGATTCCAGAGGTCAGTTTGTTAGCAAATCTTATAACTTTTGGAGCTACTACACGATAGGGGGGAGGGGCACCCACATTAAAAATTTTCGAAAAGTTTTTTCTGGAAATGACCTCTGATAAAAATATGTAGGGAATCCGAAAAAAGCAAAAAAACACTTCCCTGATTCAGGAAAGACCTGTGTATTGAAGCGAAAAGTCGCAACAATCGAATTTTTGCGACACAAGTAAAAACATGCAGGAGAATCCAAAAAAAGCAAAAAACACTTCTCTGATTCAAAGAAGGCTTGTGTATTGAAGCGAAAAGTCGCAAAAATTGCATTTTTGCGACAAAAGTAAAAACAAGCGGGGGAATCCAAAAAAAGCAAAAAATGCTTCCCTGATTCAGGGGAAAGCGTATTGTGTATTGAAGAAAAAAAGTCGCAAAAATCGCATTTTTGCAACTTTTCGCTTCAATACACAGGCCTTCCATGATCCAGGGAAGGGCTGTGTATTGAAGCGAAAAGTTGCAAAAATGCGATTTTTGCGACAAAAGTAAAAATATGCAGGGAACCCGAAAAAAGCAAAAAACACTTCTCTGATTCAAAGAAGGCTTGTGTATTGAAGCGAAAAGTCGCAAAAATTGCATTTTTGCGACAAAAGTAAAAACAAGCGGGGGAATCCAAAAAAAGCAAAAAATGCTTCCCTGATTCAAGGGAAAGCGTATTGTGTATTGAAGAAAAAAAGTCGCAAAAATCGCATTTTTGCGACTTTTCGCTTCAATAAAAAGGTGTTCCCTGAATCAGGGAAGTGTTTTTTACTTTTTTCGGATTCTCTGCATGTTTTTACCTGCTGTCATTTTCAAAGAAAAATTTCGAAAATTTTTTCACGTGGGTGGCCCCCCCCCCCTATTATGCTAATAGCTCCTAACTTTTTTGATTTCTAGGAATCGAGGTGCACCAGTATGCAGCCTGAGCACGACTCCAGCGACTCTTCACTGCATGCATCAATCCCAGACATCAAAAGCACACCCTAACATGATCGGGTGATATGCCATTTTGGTATAGCTAAGCATGGAAAAGAGATAACGTTACTTCAAACGATGAATCGAAACACGGTAGGATAATCGAACGTGGAGCTTAATAGAATCCGTCCAAAAAGCAAACCTACTTTGTGCTCGAATGATACTCCTCATCATCCATAGTGAATTTTTTCGAATTGCTCGATTCAATTCAAGGACATTACTTTAAAAAAATCTATAGTACATATGTATGTGGTGATGTAAGATAAGTGATTGTGATAACAAACTTTTCATTAGTTTTATATAAAATATTTTTATTAAAAAAATTTTTAATGGCAAAAGAAAATGTCATGTTAGTTATTAGAAACAGGGTAACGCAAAAAAGTTTCATTTTACCATAATTAAAAATCACAAAAATGCACACTTTTTTACTCACCCTGTATATTCTGTTTCAGCTGGAGAGAAAAAAAGTTCGGGCATCATAGTGCAGTGGTAAGGAAGCCGCCCATCCGATCTGGCAAGTTAAGCAACGTTGGACCAGCAGTTTCGATCCGATGGTCAAAACTTTTTGATTTCAAAAAATTTTTTTGAAAATCAAAAGTTTTGACCATCGGATCGAACCTGCTGGCCCAACGTTTCTTAACTTGCCAGATCAGGCGGGCGGCTTCCTTACCACTGCACTATGGTGCCCGAACTTTTTTTCTCTCCAGCTGAAACAGACTAAATGCATTAAGTGAATCAAGAAGTATATTATGGAGAATAAGTATCACATGCTAGAAGCAAGTTTAGTGGTTCTTGCGACGCGCCAAGCTCATGATCAGTTGCTCTTCGGCACGACGAACGGCGTTGGGAATCTTCGAATCGGTCTTCGAGCGGAAACATCCGAGTAGATTTTCACAATGCTTTTCTCCCTTGTTAATCTCATCCATCTATAAAAATAGATGCACAGGTTGAAATTTCAAGATGGGGGGGGGGGAAGGGGATCCCCATGAGATGGTCCCCCTCAATCTTGGGTCCATGAGTGAGTGGGTCAGGGGGACTCCCCCCTTGCCGAACTATGAACCTACATATTTGAGTAGGTCGTAAATAATGGTATCTGGCACATGCGAATCATGCTTGTAATCTTCATGATGCATTACAAATTCGCGCATCCAATGTGCCAGCGTCCAAATCTCACCGGAAGCTCGTTTTTGAATGAAGTTTAAGTATTGCGTTATCGTGCATCTAGTATCAACATCGACATCAGCCCCGTCCAAGAATTGCCGAATCAACGGTATAAGACCAGGAAATTCTTTCCCATCACCTGAAATGTATGACAAATGATGACGACTATAGTGAGGGAAAAACGGCATAGGCTCTAATGGAACGAAGAGGATGAAACGATCGAATGAAACGATACGAATAAAACAACATAATGGAACGAAACCAAATTCAGGGTTTTCGTGTTAATATTCAGACAAATTCAAACCCGTTTCCGGACATCGTGTAGAAATGAAATCGTTTTATTCGTATCATTTGATTCGTATCGTTGTATTGGATTGTTTCATTTGTGTTCATTCTATCTGTGTTCGTTTAATTCGTGAACCAAATTCAGGGTTTTCGTGTCAATATTCAGACAAATTCAAACCCGTTTCCGGACACCGTGTAGAAATGAAATCGTTTCATTTGTGTTCGTTTCATTCGTATCGTTGTTTTGAATTTGCCTGAATATTGGCACGAAAACTCTGAATTCGGTCCATTATATCGTTTCAAACCTTTCGTTTCATTCGAGTCTATGCCAGAAGAAAAACTTACCATTTACAATTTCGTTGATTGTCATCTCTTCAGTTTCAAACGATGGGTTCTTTGCCGGACAATTTTGTCTAGCTTCGGGAGGTGCCATACAATTAGCTAGCTTGTTGCGGAAATGAAACTTTTGATTCAAGACTGCGTCACGTTTTTGAGCACGTTTCATATTTTCGCCGACCTTGGAGATTTTCGAGAGAAAAGTCAGCTTATATGAGATTATCACTCTAGAAAAAATTTATACAAGTCTGAAAAAATTAAAATGAAAGAGTTGAGACCAGCTATTATTAGAGCGCATGAACAAGGAAAGAGAGTGCATGAAATTGCTAGTTTTCTCAATATTACCCCAATGATGGTTTTTCTGACAGTTTCTCGTCAGAAAACACGATTTGTCGATGCCGACCACCGGAATCGCTGGCACAAAGCTCTGGCGCGCTATAGTCTCTTCAATTTTGCGACGTTCGTCAGCTTTTGGCGCTTCAGGTACTTGTACGGCTTCAGACCAAGATCTTCACGCAACAGTTTCCGAGCAGATTCACGGCCAATGTCTAGCTTCTTAGTCAATTTTCGTGTTGAGTTTGCTTTGGTCGTCGGGTTTCGCTGATTCATTTCCTTAGTGCGCTGGATATTTCTTCGGTTTCTTGCTGTCTTTTCCGGTCTTCCTTTTGGCCTGTCTTGATTCTTCCAGTTTCTTCAAAACGTTTAATAGTACGGAATACCATCATTGGGGTAATATTGAGAAAACTAGCAATTTCACGCACTCCCTTTCCTTGTTCATGCGCTCTAATAATAGCTGGTCTCAACTCTTTCATTTTAACTAAAAATAAAGATTAGAAATAAAAATTAGTTGAAATAAACGCAAGAAAACAAAAAATTCTAAGTGTAACGTTTCATAGCGGTCACCCTGTAGTATAACATAATAAGCCTTATATAATGTACTACAATTATACCTAGTGAGAAGTACAACAAAACAACAATAGGCTGCATTCTCGAAATCTGTCAACTGAACTTCAGTCGGTCTGAACTCAACTCTCCAGCCGATTTCAGGCGCATCCGGTGGTGGCGGCTTGAATCTCATATTCATCCAATTTGAAGACTGGATAGTTTCAAAATGCTCTGTGCTTTTTGCATCATCTTGCTCGATTCTTTCCTTGTACACCTAAACTATACTCAATAGATTAGTGAACTAGCCAATAAACATGCCTGTAATGGATCACGAATAAACATGTGGGCAATATGCTTCGACAGATACTCATCTATTCCTCCTTCGAGTAATTGATTGTAGATGTTCTCATCATACTCCAGTGGAATATCATTGTATGGTGCCGAACAGGAATAGATATAACAATCCGTTGTATCATAACGACTCTTATTGATCACGAACTTATTATGCTGCAATGGCTCTAGGCCTCTTTCTTCTCTCGTTCGATCATCCACACTCTAAAGTGAAAAATTCCTCAAATACTATTACAGAAAAAAACCCCACCGCTGAAATGATGTTCCAACGAGAATNTCGTTCGATCATCCACACTCTAAAGTGAAAAATTCCTCAAATACTATTACAGAAAAAAACCCCACCGCTGAAATGATATTCCAACGAGAATCAACATCAGCTAAATATGAACGGAAAATCGGAGTCGAGGCACTCAATGCAACCAAAATTGGGGTGATTGGCGTTAGCTGATCGTATAACCATCGAGCCTCGTCAATATTCACTGCTTGAAAAGTCATTTGCAAGCAACAACAACCCATCCCAAAGCCCATATGATCCATATAAATGTGGTCTGGAAGTGCTGAGCGCTTTGCATCCTCGTCATCAAATGCAAATTTTTCCTGAAAGGAAATTTTTTAGAGCTGTAAAATTTGGCATCAACTCGAATGAAAAGAAATGAAAGGTTTGAAAACTATACGAATGAAACGAAACTAAATTCAGGATTTTCGTGTCAATACTCAGGCAAGTTCAAACTCGTTTCGATCGAATCAAACAATGCGAATGAAACGAACACAAGTAAAACGATTTCATTTCCAGACGGCGTCCGAAAACGGGTTTGAATTTGCTTGAATATTGATACGAAAATCCTGAATTTGGTTTCGTTTCATTCGTATCGTTACATCCTCTTCATTCCATTAGAGCCTATGCCTGAAATTTTATATCGGTTTACCACAAAAGGCGATGGAGTATTTTTGTCCTTGTAAATGGGCACATTGATAGCGACTTTCTCTCCTCGTCGACCCCTGATATTTCGTACCAGATTGCGGAATCTAAAAACTTATTTTAAAAATAGTGTTTTTTCTAGGATAAAAAATTTCTGTTTTAGCAAATATACAGGATGAGCAAAAAACCGTACTTTTGCGTTTTTATGATGAAAATTTTTTTAAATCACCTATAAGGTATTTTCATGCGAATTTTGAAAATTTTTCGCCAAAAAAACGCAAAAGTACGGTTTTTTTGGTTCATCCTGTAATGGCTTAAATTTTTTACAATTTCTATAAGTCTATGTTTCAATTTCAACTTTATTGAACAAATTTTTCTCACCTAGGATGGCCAGAATAAATTCCCTCATCGGAGAAGAAAATTGAACGCCCAGCTCCATTTTCATCATGAGGGTTTGGCGCTGTTGGTGGATCAGTAAAATCATTAGTTCCCAGGGCTGGAAAGCTAATTGAAAACAGCGATTCATCCTTTTTGAGAAGTCTCGACGCTTCCGCACGTCGCAAAATCATATTGCTTTCGACAACATTGAAGCATGCAAGTAATCCTATAGAACGTGTATTATTGCTTGTGTGTAGTAAAATACCTCCATAGGGGACTCCAGGCGTGCCTTCAATCATGTACGCGGCAAACTCGGGTCTCCACAAATAAGGATTTCCCTCGCTGGTAATGTTATTTACCATTTCTCGTGCTTGTAAAGTTTGCAAAAGGTCATCGGCTCGCAGAGAAACTCGAATCTAAATCAAATTTTTCACTAAAAAATGACCAAAGATTGCCATTTTTCATTTAAAAATGTCCAAAATTTGCCATTTTCCACTAAAAAATGACCAAAATTTCCGAAATTTTTTCTGGCTATGTTCCTGCATAAAAGTTCAAACACAATTCCTGAACATCTATATTCAATACCTTTCGGTTAGCGTGATCAAATTTGACAATGGTATATTCAATTTCATCGCCCCACTTGAGTTGATCACCTTCGCGATTTTTCAGACGATGATACAAGTTAATAAACTGGACAATACCATGTTTCTACAAAATGCTTAAATCAGTGCCAGAAAATGAGTGCTATAGTCCTTTTCAGCCCCAGCTATAAAAAAGCTGGACCCAAAATTCAAAGTCTAAAGTCAGCATCCCCCGTTCGATTTGGCAAGTTAAGCAAAGTTGTCCCGCAAGTTCATCCCACTAGGGCAAAAATTTTGATCTAGAAAAAACTTTCTTAGAACAAAAAATTTTTGCTCCATTTTTTTGTAAGAAAAGTTTTTGTAGATCAAAATTTTTGACCTAGTGGGATCGAACCTGTGGACCCAACGTTGCTTAACTTGCCAGATCGAACGGGATGCTGATTTTGAATTTTGGGTCTAGCTTTTTTATATTTGGGACTGAAACGACTATAATCCATCTTACTTTGATATATTCAACATAAGGTACAGTTTCCTCCCACGTTAAAGGGGTTCCTTTTGTCAACAATCCCATCCTTGCTCAAATTGATTCAATAAAAATTGGTATATAAACCAGCTCTGAAAAATTAAAAAATCAGAAAAATGCGTTAAATCATCATTCTCAAAGTATTTCTATGACAAAAGCGCTTCTATAACTGGATTTAGAACGCAATTGAGCTATATACACTATGCAGTTGGCAAGAAGCCACGTATTTCACCTAACACACACACAAACTAGAAACTACATATAGCACATTTCTTATTTAGATGACTAAACATTATCATTTATATAATGACAAAGATTTAGGAATTAAAAACCAAATATTTTGAATAAAAAAATATATGCAACAAATTATTTATTTGACACCTATATAAAGTAACCCGAAAAATTACAATACAATACAGGGTGATTGAAAAATTCGCTCACAATATTTTCTACCGAAATAACACAACAAAAACGAGGTCCTCTTTCAATAAAATTATGCCCTAATGGGTTTTTAGGTATGAGGAGTCGATTCCATAATAGAGTCATGAAAATTTTCAGGTTGAGCTCGAAGTGGCTAAATTCGCTTGGATTCGTGTTTTTAGGGCATGAAAATCCCCTGATGGACTTATGTAACATAAGTCCATCATATGTAACAATTTTCCATGTTGAGTCATAGGCCCTAGAGGACGCCAGTACAGAGCCACATAAAATTTTTCATCGCTCAACTCTTACGGGAATCGATTTACCGTATGTTAAAGTTCATAAAGTTGACACAAAACGTTCATAGTTGACACAAAACGACTTTTACACGATAAAGTTGACATTTATTTGTTTACGCGCAGCGTTATTTGTTGAAGTCTATGAAGTATTCCACAACGAATTAGGTCATATGGACAAAATAGAAGTCGTATCTCGTGTTCTCAACATTATCTTGTCAACTTTATTAACATTGTTTTTTGGTGTTAATTCGGTATAAAAACTTGTGAACGAATTTTTCAATCACCCTAAATAAGACAGAACTATATCTATTTTCCTAAACGGCGATCACGAGAAGAATATGTTTGTAGAAATCTTAGAAACTCATAATCTTGAACACGATTTGGTACTTCAAATGAAGATATTGATAGTAGTTCTGTTATTCGTAGATTCCATGGGGGATACCCAGCCAACGAATTCAAATTGCCGACTTTTAGTAAAAAATCCGGATCTTGTATATGTTCAGTTGCCAATTTCTCATACACACTCGCTATACTCACTTCTTCCGTTGAATGACAAAGCTAAACAAATGGAATTAAATAATTTTCCTAAGCAAATATCCGGAGCTAGTTCACTAGTTGTGCCCCACTTATCATGATCCAAAATTTTTGTCAAAAATTTTTTTCTTTAAAATCAACTGAAAATTTTCTAGGGGTTTTTAAGTTCAACGATCTTGATAGCCCAAAAACTGCTATTTTTCATCAAAATTGTCCAAAATTTGCTATTTTTTCCAATAAAAATTGAAAATTTTCACCAAAAAAAGTCGATTTTTTTAACAAAAATGTTAATTTTTTAACTAATTTTTAGTAAAAAATTTTTCCCCGTTACTCGAGGTGCTCCAGGGAGGCGACGAAATTCGGTCAAATTTATAAGAAATATAATGGAAAATTAGCATTTTGCTCCTTTTGCTCTCAAATCTGATTTTTGAAGTCAGATTTTTGCTTTTTTCTGATTTTGAACAAAATTTTCTTGGCATCCCTGCCGAAAATACCTGCTTGCATGCTCGAACCAAACTTGCACGTCCATCATTTGATCCCAAAATGGTTACTCGTAAAGCTTTCGTTGCCTCGCCATCCGATTCTTCGTTGAATAAAATTCTCCTTTGATTTGGCCTAGACTCGAAGAACTTCCGCAATTCGGCTGTTATCTCATATTTCCTGCTTTCCAAAATACACCAAGGGTCAAAGAAGGTTAGCTTTTCAATTCCATAAAAGACGCTATGGGCGATTATATCAATTAGACAAGACTAAACAATGTTAAATTTTAAAAAGATAAATATTTGGAGCTATTGTAAATCAGAGGGTCACCACAGAGTCAAAAATCGAAAAAATTTTTCTAAAATTATTAAAAAATTACATATTTAGAGGTAATTTTATGCAAAAAAAAATCGAAAAATTCATCAAAAATTGACAAATTCGTCAAAAATTCATTATTTCAATTTTCGATAAATTTTTCAATTTTTTACGAATTTTTCAAATTTTGAAAAAATTTTCGATTATCGATTGCGCGCATTCCCGAGCGTGAAAACCTTTGGAAAATCAGCAAAAAATTAAGTTTCAAGTCAAAAAATGTGAATAAAAATACGTATTTTTCAATTTTTAAGGGTCAAACAAAGATTCTCACGCGTCGGGAATGCGTGCAATCAATTTTTCGCATAAAATTTTTCCTAAATAAGTCTTTTAAATTTTAGAAAAATTTTTTCAATTTTGGACCCTGTGTGACCCCCCATGATCCAAAATAGCTCCAAATATTTTTTTGTACAAGTGATTTTTTAAGTACAAAAAATATTTATCTATATAAAAAACGAAAAAACTCACCAAGTAGACATGAGCATCATCTGTAAACACTACTGCCATGTGCTTCGGTATAACCAATTTTGGGCTTTCTTTCTTGGGCATTGGTTGAAAAACCAGTAATGTTCGCAGTAACAATAGAAACCCAAAGATATAGTTAACGAAAAGAATCGGCGACGTTTCGAGCTTCTTATCGCAATGTTCAACCACCTAAATATGCGAATTTTGTGTTTCAACAACTTTTTGCACATAAAACTTACAGTTAAAGAATCTGAAGGACCACGCAAATAGCAATGACTGGCTCCAAGTCCATCCATGAATGTAACTCGCCAAAAAAACATTTCAGAAGTATCAAGTGCCATTTTTAAATAATATAGATTTTATGTGACTAGCACTGAATTATGAAAAATTGTCCCAAGTTCAAGGAGCGGATTTTTCTAGCTTAAAAATTTTGTTAATAATAAGATCAAAATATATACAGGGGAGGGGGGCAAAAGTCCTCGGCTAAGGGGAAATTCGCATAAAAATCTTCGAGTTCAAGTTGAACCTATAAAATGTTGATTTTCAAAAAGTTCCAATACAAACTCCCTGCTGAACTTTTGTCAGCAGGGGATTTGTGAAGAAACTTTTTGAAAATCAACATTTTATAGGTTCAACTTGAACTCGATTTTTGAAAATTGCAAAATCTGGTCACCCTGGTGTAGCGGTTCAAGAGACTAAAAAGGGACAAAACCCTTTCTCCCAAAGCCCCGGTCACATTGGGGTATGAGACCCAGGGCCGGAAAAGGTGCTAGCACCCAGCACCCATGGGTGCTAGTCTCATCAGCATCCACCACTGAGTGCTTTTGGGTGCGGGTGCACCCAACTTTTCGGGCACTGATGAGACCCTAGGTCCGGCCCATCATGTGGCCGAGCTTGGATCCCAATCACTGATAGAAAAAAGTTGTTTCTTTCCATCTTTTTGATGCTCCCTTCGTCTTTTTCCGCGCGTACAAAAATTTTACGTATGTATTGTGTAGTTTGGGTAGCAACGTCTTCTTATCACTCAAAAAAGATTCGAATATTAAAACGAAAATATGGAATGGCATTGAGTAGCAGCAAACATGAAGACAGCCGTTTCTTCAATTCTTGCGTCTTTTTTGAGTTCATTGTACAGTGGGCGAAAAAAACTTTTGATTGAGGAAGGTAGAAAAGAATTCGATTTTCAAACAAAATTCAATTTTTGAACAAAAATTTATTTATTGAGCGAAAATTTTGATTTTGAGAAAATTTTTACGTTGTTTTCATTATCATATCAGAGGGAGGCAAAAGTTCGGGGACAAACGACCAGAAGTTCGGGGACACCTGACAAAAGTTCGGGGGACACTACCCCCTCGGATTTTGCGTTTTTCAATACAAAAAATGCAAAATCCGACAGGGGTAGTGTCCCCGAACTTTTGTCGGTCTGTCCCCGAACTTTTGGTCTTTTGCCCCCCCCCCCTGATAACACAAAAAGGGAATTTTATGTTATTGGATCAATCGTTTCGAGCTTCTAAATTTTATTGATCAGGCAACGTTGTGTCAACTCCAGGGCCCGAAAAGTTAGGTGCTAGCACCTGGACACTAGTCCCTCGTTACGGGCGCTCGTTACGGCCTCACGTATGTTTCAAGGAGCACAAAGTCTGAAGCCGGGAAAATTTTTTTCGAAAATGACCCGTTAGGGGTAATTTTGTGCGGGGAATCGATTGCGCGCATTCCCAAAGCGTGAAAATGCTTACCTGACCCTGATTCAGGAGAAAAATGCAAAAAAGTCCAAAAAAGTGTTTTTTTAGAGGAATCGATCGCACACGTTTTCGAAGCATAAAATCGATTTCCTGATGCAGAAAATAACAATTTTATTTTAAACAAGTTTGGGAATGCACGCAATCGATTCCCCGTATACAATTACCCATAGAATAGTGATTTCCATATAAAAATGCGAAAAATGATAATTTTCGCTTCGAGAATCCAAATTTTCCCTGAATCAGGGATAACTTATATATCACCCTGTACCCCTAACTTTAATCCTGAATAACTTTGGTTATTTAAAGTGTTTTATCACAATTCTCTTTTTGAAAGATAGAGCAGGCGTTGGAGAAAAAAAGTGAAGGAGGGGCGTAGAAAAATTCGTTAAAATACAATTTTTATGGTGTTTTTTGTGATTTTTAAGGGTATTTTTTAACGAAAAAACGCCATAAAAATTGCATTTTAACGAATTTTTCTACGCCCCTCCTTCACTTTTTTCTCCAACGCCTGCTCTATCTTTTAAAAAAAGAATTGTGACAAAACACTTTAAATAACCAAAGTTATTCAAAGGCTTCAGACTTTGTGCGCTATACTTATATAGTGAAACACACGTGGGCCTTTTTACACTAATTTTTAAGTAATTTTTTAATTTTAACTTTAAAAATTCAATTTTTTCATAAAAAATTGAAAAAGTTGTTTATGATTTCCCCATTTTTGAAATCCAGACAGGTCGTAACAAGCGGTTTCTGTAAGAGGCCGTAACGAATGGTCGTGAATTCAAATCGTAACGAGGGGCCTAGTGCCAGTATCTAACTTTTCGGGCCCTGATCAATTCTCGATTTTGTCAACTCTCTCGACCACAAAAAAGTGGAGAAAATCTATCGTTGTGAAATTTTCGCTTTTTTTCGTTGTAAAATGTCTATTGTAAAACGTCCTAGAGCCTTCAGAACGACTTTTAGTTCAACCAAATGTTACGCAATCCTAAATTTTTATATAATTTAATAAATTATATGCGTTTTTTTCTTTAATTTACTTTCTTTAATCGTTAAAATTTAGTAAAATGGGTGGTGGACACCACGAGCCTTTCAAAGTTCCGGATTACAAAATTTACAGCAATTATAAAGCCTTTCCTCAACTATCTGCATATGAAAAACGACTTTCTCGTTTAGGATTAAAGGACCCTTGGATTCGGTAAGTTTATATTTTATGAGTATCATAGATGAACAGAGTGCATATGTTTAGTACTAGCTTGAATTCGCACCTATCGGCGCGGATTCAAGCTAGTACTCAAAATCGAAATTTTTTTCTTTTTTCTCAATCATTTTCTCTCCATCCTTCCTCCCTCTTTCCTCAAAAATCGAATTTTTGCTCAAAACCGAAATTTGTTTCTCACAGATTTGACATCTCAAAATCAGCACTTTTCTGAAAACATCAGCAGACCTGGCACCCCTGGAAATTCTATTATGTCTTTCCTTTCCTTTAAAATTCTTTATGATGGGATTGTAAATTGATTTTTCTTTTAGCAATTATGTTTGGCTTTTTGATCGACGCTTTGAAAATGTCCAAGGAATTCTTACAACCACAAAAAATGTAAGTTTGAATAACTTTTAGATCCGAAATTTATAATGTTCAAATCAGTGGTGTAGTTAGTGGGACTCGTGATGATTCCCCTCCCCAAAACTGAAAAAATAAAAAAAAATTTCTCCTTGGTCCCTCTTATGTTTTAATCCACAAATTTTTTCGATCAAAAACTGACCAAAATTGGCCATTTTTTCAACAAAAATTGCAATTTTCTGAGCATTTTCGGCTTAAAAACAAGCATTTTTTAATCAAATTTTTTGCCTGCGGAGCTGTTTTTTGTGTTAAAAAAGATCGAACAAGATTCACCCAAAAATCTCCTCTCAAGTTCACCCAAAAATCTCCTCTCACCAAAATTACGACGCTGCGTGTTCCCCATAGTCGAAAACCCCCGAGTATGAAAAATTAGCGCCAAATTTTGGTGGGCTTCACACTTTGTAACAAGAAATATATGTGATGCCTTATCCCCCTATCAATTTATACTGAAAAAAGTAACTTTTAGCTCCTTAAAGTTGGTATCAAGCCAGGTCTTATCGCTGCGGTTACAGTGATCGCAATAGAGGAAATTTATTCGAAAGTCAAGCATGGACATACTTCTTGGGGAAAGACTCATTAATAAGTCATTGTTTTAGGATTTACCAGGGCTCAGATTTGGAAATTCGCATAAAAATCGAGTTCAAGTTGAACGTATAAAATGTAGAATTTACAACAAGTTCCGACACAAACCCCCTGCTGAAAAAATTTCAGCAGGTTTGTGAACGAACTTTTTGAAAATTCGACATTTTATAGGTTCAACTTGATCGGTTTTTATGCGAATTTCAAAATCTGAAAGTCCTAGGATTTGTGTAATATTTCTTTATATTATAGATATTTTTTAAATAAACGTTTAATCCGAACCTAACTCTTTTGTATACAAGTGAATTGTAAAATGTTGTCGTTACAGTTTTAGTGTGTGTATATGGTCATACTTCATATGTTTGCATTTTTTTACACAAAAACAATTTGATTGTGTCAACGCACTTGCATATCTAATGAAAGTGAAATCAAGTTGAATTTTCTTGAACACCGCGCTGGATTTTTGAATGAGCAAAATGAAAACGACAGGCAATTTTCATATAAATGAAATGTAATTATATTAGAAAATTTTTGCGTGTTTTTGAATTATTATTTGATCGTTTGTGAACATCCATTTATTTTTTGTAGCAAAAATGCCTGAATTTCGATCAGCAATAGTGAAACTGTATAAAAAAGGGGAATCAATTCGTGAAATTTCTGCTTTACTCGATATGCCATATATATGGCTGTTCAAAATGCTGGGAAAGAAACTGCTCAAGGAGGATATTTTGAATAATTTGTGTTATTTTGTTATTGTTATATGTTTTTTTTATGAGATTCAAAGTGATCAGAAACTTTTAAATCACCCTTTACACAGTCATACTCCATATGTTTGCATTTTGTTATTGTTATATGTTGTTTTACACAAAAACAATTTGATTGTGTCTACGTACTTGGCGGTGCATATCCAACGAAAGTGAAATCAGGTCGCATCAAGTTCTTGAACACCGCGCTGGATTTTCGAATGAAAGAAATGAAAACGACAGGCGATTTTCATATAAGAGTATATTATGACTCGAGAGTTGCAATTGATCTTAATATCTTATTTCATGTTCAGTTATGCACAGGAAATGAATAATCGTAAGTTTTTAGAATAATATTGTTGAGTGGATATTTTTTTAAAATCTATTAGCTTCCAGTTCGCGTTTATCTCCAAGTTGGCTAGTGAAAGACATCACTGAGATATTTGCATCACCGAAAAAGATAAGAGATGATTCTGAAGCGCGAGCATTATTTCCTCCTTATGGGCTGAATAAAAAGCTTAGCAACTCGCCAAACATAGAAGATAGACAGGCAGAAAGCCCTTGGGCAAATTTGGCTAAAAATGTTGTGCAAATCTTTAATCCTGGGATGGCTTCTACCACTACACCAGCACCATTATTTCCTGCCATTCCAGCTTTTCAAGAAGTAATTTTAAAATTTTTCTTAAATTTATATATAAGTTATGAATCCAGTTGATACCAGAATGGCTTCGACCCCGATCCTCTAGTTCGAATATTCATCAAGACCTACCAAAAGTGCAAAATTCATGGTTCGGTGAATGGACACGAATGTTTGATAGGCATCAACCACAAGCTGAAATTGACACTGATGGTTCTGGGTTAAATCGATTAGTTGTGCGAGAAAATGTTGCACCTGATGATATTTTTAGCCGTTTAATGGGTGGAAAATTTAACGAACGAGGTATTTACACTCGTAGATATACTCCTGTGCAAAAATATAAGTCCACTTTTTGGGTTTTTTCGGTCCTTAAAGTTGAAAAAAAGAGTCCGAACCTTTTAATAGAAAGATTAGAGGCTAAAACGATATGTTTAGCACAAAAAAATCGTTCCGACGGAAAAAATAGAAATTTTTTACCTAAAACACCGTTTGTTCCGCGTGCCATTTGATCTAAGAAAGCGTATTTTCATTAAAAAAGCAATAAATTACACAAAAAAACAAATAGATATATATTTTTGCACGGTTGAAAAAACGGTGTTTTCGGTAAAAATCTCTATTTTTGCTGTCGGAACGATTTTTTTTGCTAAACATCATTTTAGCTTCTAATCTTTCTATTAAAAAAGGTTCCGACTCTTTAAGGACCGAAAACCCAAAAAAATAGACTTATATTTTTGCATAGTATAAAATACAATTCGTATAATATTAGGTTGGGAATGGAACGATGGCAACCTTCGTATCGTCAATAAGAACGGAAATCAGCTCCTCGGTTCTGAAGTAGCTGTGCATGACAGATCTGTCGATATACCTGTACGAAGATGGTTTGATCTGGCTAACAATGTTATTAGTGCATATAAAAATTCTGACACACCATCAATTTTTCTTAAAAGAAAATAAATTTTTGTTGAAATCGATTTTTATAGTCCTTTTTTTCGTTCAAGTTTTTTTTCTTCTATAAAATTTTTCACTGAAATGAGGCCATAAGATGAAAATTCACCATTGATTTGTACGCAGTGGCGTAGTCCGAAGAACTGTCTGAACGATGAGGGGGTCATCCAAAATTAGTCAAAAATAGGGGGTCAAATTTGATATTTTTTAAAAGTTTATCAAATTTATAACGGGTACCTCCTTGTAATTTTTTCGTGTTTTTGGTCCAATCGGAAGGGGCATGATCGCCCTCCCCGCATCTTTCTGGCTACGCCACTGTTTGTATAGTATGAATCAATTCATACATGGGCAAAGAGGGAGGGAGGGAACTCCTATTTTTACCTCTAGAAATGATGTTTTTAGAAAAAAATTTTTTTTGAAAAAATGCCCCCAAAATGACCATTTGTGCCACTTTTTTTGCACCACCCTGTAGATAAATTAGCCGGAAATGCTGTAGCTTGGTCAACCTAGGCCGCGCCCTAGGTATACAAATGATCGCCTACGAGTTTGCATAACCCCGTTTCTGACCTTGCGTTCCCCTTGATCGACATGGTTTGCCCCTCGTCTCCAGAGGGCCGTGCCTCTGGTGACATGTCGACCTTTCCATTGGGTGTTCTTGTTCTCTATAGTTTGTGTGTAAAAGCCCTAATACGATGTTTTTGTCAATTTTAAAAGAAAAAATGATGAATGTTCGGTCCTCATAAGTGCGGATCAATAAGTGAACGATTCAAACAGAATTAACAAATATCCTTAATCTTACTACATTAAAAGTGTGTGTCTGTCTGTAAAGCTCTATGGTGTAAAGAAGGCGCCGCAAAAATATCAATATGGAATAATCTCTTTATATTTTGAATTGTTCTGTGTATTAGCGCGAAAACCCTGTTCCTTAAAATTTCATTCAATCATCATTTTCTCGTTTCATCTTTCGCTATTTGATGATTTCTGTCTCTAACCCATTTTACTTCTGTAAATGATTTTAAAATGTTTCTCTTCGAATACAAAAATTTTTTATGTTTTCTGACTCTAATTTACACCATTTACTTCTGTAAATGATTTGTAAAATATTATAAATGTTCTGGGACTTTAAGAATATTTGGAGCTCTAAAAATCACCTAAAGTAAATTTCTTTTAATGATAAAAAGTCATATTTCAACGTTTTGGGCTATACCAAACAACTTCCAAGCATTTTGGGAGCAATTTGAAATTTTTTTTGAAAAAATCGATTTTGAGAGCAGAATTTTGTGCACAGGATATGCCAGGCAAAAAAATCGATTTTTCAAAAAAATTACAAATTGCTCCAAAAATGCTTGAAAGTTATTGGGCATAGCTCAAAACGGTGAAATATGACTTTTTATCACAAGAAATTTATATAGGTGATTTTTAGAGCTCAAAATATCCTTAAAAAGGCTATTTATGACCATTAGGGCAGCCCCAGATCGCGTTCTAGTGAGGCTAAAATTCTGGTGACTTGGGGTTTTTCATTTTGTGTCATAAGGAGTCGTTTGGCATAAAATTTAAGAAAAAATATTGAATTCGAAAATTCACAAGCTGTGAGGGTACTTTGTAAGCCTAAGGAGTAAAAAAATTTTAGATTCAGAGAGAAAGAAAAGAAGCTAAGGAAAAAAAATTTAGATTCAATGAGAAAACATTTTGTATCATTTACAGAAGAAATGGTCTAAATTAGAGACAGGAAAATTAAAAATTGAAAACATTTTTGGATTCTTACAAGGGAACTGTCAGACTGGAAAGATATGAATTTTTTCCAAAACTAGCTAAAACTATTCCATATGACCTAAAATAGAAAGAAAAAATTAAATTTTGTGCTGAAAAATTGAACCCAATTTAAATATCATGCACGCCTTTTTTGACAATTTAAATTCGAAACCGATCTCAACCTTCGAAACCGAACTCAATAGCACAAAATTCAAATTTTCCCTACAATTTTAGGCCATAAGGAACAGTTTTAGCTAGTATTGGAAAAAATTCGTATCTTTCCAGTCTGACAGTTCCCTTGTTAGAGAAAACATTTTACAAATAATTTACAGAAGCAAATGTTGTGAATTAGAGACAGGAAACATCAAAAAATTGAAAAATCTTGGATTCTTAGAGAAAATATTTTACAAATCATTTACAGAAGCAAATGGTGTGAATTACAAATCATTTACAGAAGCAAATGGTGTAAATTAGAGACAGGAAACATCAAAAAATTGAAAAATCTTGGATTCTTAGAGAAAATATTTTACAAATCATTTACAGAAGCAAATGGTGTAAATTAGAGACAGGAAACATCAAAAAATTGAAAAATTTTGGATTCCCAGAGAAAATATTTTACAAATCATTTACAGAAGCAAATGGTGTAAATTTGAGACAGGAAACATCAAAAAATTGAAAAATTTTGGATTCCCAGAGAAAATATTTTACAAATCATATACAGAAGCAAATGTTGTGAATTACAAATCATATACTCAAGCAAATGGTGTGAATTACAAATCATTTACAAAAGCAAATGGTGTAAATTAGAGACAGGAAACATCAAAAAATTGAAAAATTTTGGATTCACAGAGAAAATATTTTACAAATCATTTACAGAAGCAAATGGTGTAAATTAGAGACAGGAAACACAAAAAATTGAAAAA
>OZJO01008364.1:0-36334 GCA_900406225.1 Acrobeloides nanus
GCATCCCTGCGTGGTCATATTGGCGGAAAATTTTCATCACCGATTTTCCCGCCAATATGACCACGCAGGGATGCATCAAAAAGCTATATAAGGATCCACGTACCAACTGAAGAATTTTTTAAGATTTTTTGAAGAGTACAAGAAACAAGGAATTAACTTTTGGGGCGTTACCGTCCAAAATGAACCAAGCACAGGAAGTATAACTTCTTATGGTTGGCAAACTATGTATTTGAGTCCTGAAATGGAAAGGTAATTCTTTTTGGCATTTGTTATTGGAACACATCTTTAAAGAGACTTCATCAAAGGCTTGCTTGGCCCAGCATTGCATAGCTCTAATATAACGAAAGACCTTTTCCTCATGATCATGGATGACAATCGATACCTTTTGCCAAATTTTGCAAACGTTGTATGGATTTTTTCATCTTAAAAATTTTTCAACTCTAAAAATTTCAGGTGCTCAGTGACCCTGAAGCAGCTAAATATGTAAAGGGAGTTGCTGTTCATTGGTATGAAGACGTTTTATTTGATCCTGCTTCGACCCTAGCAGCAACACACGATGCTCATCCCAATTATCCCCTTTTCGCTACGGAAGTAACCTAAAATATTTTTACATGCTTATGCCATTTATTTAGGCGTGTACTGGTTATATTCCATTCTTACAAGGTCCGATGTTTGGTGACTGGTCAAGAGGAATTTCCTATGCTGCGGATATTATTCAAGTAATGATTTATTTTTAGGGTGCGTTCAAGCATGTCAAAAAAGTTGTCAAAAATGTTGTCAAAAAAATTTTCAATTAATTTGTATGATTTTGACAACTTTTTTGACAACATTTTGACAATTTTTTAACAACTTTTTGACATGCTTGAACGCACCCTTAGGAATATTTGGAGATAGTTCAATCCGGTCGCATCTATCGTGGCCAAAAAAATCGAAATTTTTTCTTGCAAAATTTGCTAAAAATGACTTATTTAACTTATTTTAGAATTAAGCATATGATTATTGTTGAAAATGTGGCCCTAAAGAGGGCGTTGGGGTAAGAAATGATCAGTCACTTAAGACTGGCAAGGATAAAAGGTTCGAACTTGATGCCAGAAGTGTAGAAAACCATATTTCGGCGTCAAAACGCTCTCGTTTTGGCTGCCGAAATATAGTTTTTAATATTTTTCTGAAGAAATGCCGCTAAACTGTTCATTTTTCGCTAGAAAAAATTTTTCGACTTTAGGCAACGATAGATGTGACCGGATTGGGAACTATCTCCGAATATTTTTTTAAAAGTAGTCACACATAGTATAGTGGTTAAGAAAGCCGCCCGTCCGATCTGGCAAGTTAAGCAACGTTGGGCTATCAGGTTCGATCCCGCTTGGGCAAAAATTTTGTTTTCAAAAAACTTTTACAGTTAACTCTCGATTTAGTGACCCCTTCTGAGAGTTTCCCCGCCAACATGACCACGTAGGGATGCATTGCAAAAGTATAAATACAATAAAAGTCGTCATTTTTTTGTCAGTTAAAGATGTAGACCAACTTTTGGTCGTTTTTTGGCCCAAGCAGGATCGAATCTGTGGGCCCAACGTTGCTTAACTTGCCAGATCGGATGGCGGATTAGCAACTATGCTATGGGTGACCGACTTGTCATCAAGTACAGAGGAAACAGACTTTACAACCAAATTTTTAGGACTTACAAAATTGGGTCACCGGTTGGGTGGATTGGAACATTTGCCTCAACGAACAAGGAGGACCAACTTGGGTAAAAAATTATGTAGATTCACCAATAATCGTGAACAAAACTACTGACGAATTTTATAAACAACCTATGTATTATGCAATGGGACATTTTAGGTAACAGTCAACTCTTGATTTAGTGACATCTCCCTCTAATTCGATTTAGTAACCCAAGAAATTTTCCCGCCAACACGACCACGCAGGGATGCATTGCAAAAGTATAAATACAATCAAATTCGATTTAGTACCACCCTCCCTCCGATTATATTTAGTGACCACTCTGAGGGTGTTACTAAATCGAGTTTGACTGTATTTATACTTTTTGCAATGCATCCCTGCGTGGTCGTGTTGGCGGGAAAATTCTCGGGTTACTAAATCGGGAGTTAACTGTAATCTAATTTTTATGACTGGTTGCAAAAAATCGATCAGTTTGAAAAATGGTCACACCAAACCTTATATTTGTGTTAACTTTTTAGTAAATTCATTCTCCCAAATTCGACACGAGTTCAATTGGCATTTGATCGCGGCAACTTGGCAACCGATGTAGATGGAGTAGCTTTTACCACGCCAACTTTTCAAAGAGTGCTTGTTTTGCAAAATCGAAACATGACCGCTACCTATCCGGTCTCAATTCAAGACGCGAAGATTCCTGGACAAGCTTTACAATTAAACATCGAGCCCCGTTCAATTGTTACTATTGTTTGGAATAAAACTACATAGGGGCTATCCATTTTAAAACGATTTTTTTAAATAAAAGTTCAATTTTTCATTTTGTCAGTACTTTTCTCTACGGAAGTTTGCAACTTTTTGTACTCTTCCATAGAGTTTTTCAAGATTCATATCACGAAATTCATCTATTTTTGTTTCGATTTTTGAGGTAATTGTGTTTGGTTGACAGTCCTTTTATAATTTTTGAGTTGGGCATCCATGCGTGGTCATTTGGCGGGAAAATAGTTAAGAATTTTATCGCCAAACGACCACGCAGGGATGCCTAACGATACTTTTGGATCTCACTCTTTCTCTTCCAATTTATTCTGATAATTTATTTCTGATAAAAAGTCATCCATTAAATAAAAATACCCGTATAGGCACATAAATCATTATTACAGGATGAGCCAAAAAAACAGTACTCTTGCGTTTTTTGGCGAAAATTTTTCAAAATTTTTTTACTCAAAAATCGCATGAAAATACCTCTTATGGTGATTTTTGACAATTTTACACCAAAAAACGCAAAAGTACGGTTTTTTTGGCTAACTCTGTATTTTTGTTTTTAATCACAACATTCCGCTAAGCAACATCCGAAGCAACAGGCTAACGCTGCCCACAAACAACAATTATCACTGCCACCACTTCGACGTTCTCGATCCACGACTCTAAAATATAGCTGATAGTAAACGTTAATAACTCAACGAGACTTACACAACTTGAGGCTGTTGTTGTGGATAACCATAACCTTGTTGAGGTGGAGGGCCTTGGGGGTAGCCATATCCATATGGTTGTTGTTGAGGCTGTGGATAACCATAATTTGGTCCATAATTTTGCTGATTTGGATAAGGTTGATTCGGATACTGAAATTTATTGATTTACAAAACAAAGTTTTTAAAAATACGGAAAAGTAACCCTGTCCCAGGAATTTTCACGCCAACACGAACACGCAGGGATGCATTGCAAAAGTAAATACAATCAAACTCGATTTAGTGACACCCTCCGATTTGATTTAGCCACCCCTTCCCTGGGGGTCTGTCACTAAATCAAGAGTTGATTGTACTATTTCTGAACAGGGGGACACTTTTTATATAGTCGATTTTTTATATCAATTTCGATGAAAATGACCTTTTAGGGCTATTTTTAGGTGTAGATTTCAAAAATCGCACTGCAGAAACTTGAGCTGATCGACTGTGCCAATTTGGTGGGCAAACATATACGAAAGGTGGAAGATCTTTTTAAAAGGAAGCCTCTTCAAAAGAAAGTATCGACATAAAAGCCTATTGTTCGGCGGTTGCATTCTTTTTGGTTACATGTCCATCGCTTGTTCCTATTGTGCGCATACAACTTCATATTATGGCCACAATTATCGCATGTACGACGACGTCGATGGAGCAGATCTATTTGCGCTAACCAATTTTCAAATTGCTGTTCTGGAAGTAGAATTCTTCTCGACCAATGAAAGCATGTTCATATTCTGGAGCTCGTTCAAATGTGCCATATTCCTTCTTGTTTGTAGTAAAATGCAGGTGCTGCTCCCTGTTTGCGCATAGGGCATGCATCCCTGCATGATCATTCCCGGGAAAATAAGAATAATAAATTTTGTAAACATATGGAAGCATTTTCACTCTTCGAAAGTGCGCTTTTTGAAATCTATGCCTAAAAATAGCCCTAAGGGGTCAGAAGTTTCCGATTGGTAGCGTTGTTGGAGCGGACCCCAAACCTTTTTTTAACTTCAAAAAAGATACATACTTGTTGTTGAGGATAAGGTTGCTGAGTATATGGTGGTGGTGCCGACATTGTTAAACTTGATTACTAGAGGTATCCGGATGTATGAGAATCAATCTGAATATATACTATAAAAAAAATATACAAACGGTTTAAATAATCACGTTAAAAATAATCAAATTAAAATAAATTCTATAGCGGGAGCGAGCGCTAATAAAGCGCTCGGAGGGTTGGAGAATGGGAAATAGAAACATGGATTCTTATATAGCTTTTTTAATGTATCCCTGCGTGGTCATATTGGCGGGAAAATCGGTGATGAAAATTTCCCGCCAATATGACCACGCAGGGATGCATCAAAAAAGCTATACACTGTATAATGATCCACGTTTCTTTTCAATGTACACGTTGCCTGATTCATTAAAAAGTTTCATGGTAGCCAAAAAATTTCAACTATAATCGCGTCGCAAGCAACAGTGCATTTTTATGCCGCGTGACATAAAAATATGCCATCTCGATGGATTATATAAACCTGCTTTAGTCTATAGAAAAGTCGATACATCAAAAATTACTTGTGGATTCGGATTCTCCAGACTCAAATCTATAATCCTGTCACAAAATCTGATCCCGGATAAAAGTTTCTAATAGAGAACCTTGTACGGTTTTTTCTTGAAACGTGGAGATAATTACACTCGGGATTTAAATCTAACGTTCAGAGATCATCAAGACATCAATCATTATAAGATTATATTCGACTTTTCTACAAGAGAAAAAAACCTCACAAGTCGGTTGCATTTCCTTCGCGGCATGGGGTACCATGGTGACTAAGTTAGTTGGACAAAAAGAAGTGAGTGCGAGTACGAACTCAATAGTGTTACATGAAAAGAACAGCAGTGAAAAATATTAGAGACCTACGACAGTCAGTACAAACCAAAAACCACAAGAGAAAAATCGATTTTTCTTTTTCATTGGGGGCTTTTGTTTGTTCAGGATAGTATGCTGATAAAATAAAGTGATAAAGACAGTTGATTCGTCAACCTCATGTTCAAAATTTAAAGGGGAAGACCGATTGAGGTGAGTTAACACAAAATTTTTTTTCAAAAATCGCATGAAATTTTTGAAAAATTTTCACCAAAAAACGCAAAAGTAGTTTTTTGTGAAAATTTGAATTTTTTTGGTAAAAATTGATTTTGTGTGTTTTTTTGGCTTATGCTGTAGTGAAAATTGCTTAATATGATTGATATAAAAAATCTGGTACTAACCGACTCTGGGGGACCCAAATCATTATATTTAAAAATTTTCATAAAAACATTCCTAAAGGGGTAATTTTATGTGGAGAATCCAAAAAACGCACTTCCGAGCCGTAAAAATGCTTCCATATGCCAGAAATTTAAATAAAAGCGCATCCCTATTTTCTAGGCAATTTGTAAAAGTACGACTGCGCCAAACGGGTCCCAATTAGGCTTAGGCCTAAGACTAGGCCTAGTCCTAGACTTTTGGACTAAAGTGAAGGCAGCTTTTCTTATCTCAACGATCCTTTTTAGGGACCGTTGAGATAATCTCAACGGTCCTCTTTATTTTTAACAAGAATCACATGCTACAACACATAAAACCCTCTAAAGGCTATTTTTGACATCATTTAAAGTTTGAACGTTTTACAAATTTTCTGGCATATGGAAGCATTTTTACGGCTCGAGAGTGCGTTTTCTGGATTCTCCACATAAAATTATCCATATAGGGGTGTTTTTATGAAAATTTTAAAATATAATGATTTGGGTCCCCCAGAGTCGGTTAGTACCAAAAATCTTAACAACCAAAAAATTCTTCAATTTTGTCCCTAATCCTCAATGATATAAAAGTAGGATATAAAAAAAAGAAATAGGTGCTCAAGAAGAAATATGAGACCACTTACACATGTTCCGCCAAAAATTCTCATAGGCCAGCAAAGAATGAAAAACGTTGTCCGACTAAACGTGTGTGAGTCATCATCTGTCGAACGATAGATATGGTGAAAAGAAGAACAACACGTCATTCATGCGCAAGTAACCAATCGATTTTATGAGTGTGGACCTCTCGCCGGTGACTCAGCACGAGAAATGCACAGATTTGATTAATCTTTCATCAGTAAATGTAAATCATGCAGTTATTTTAGTGTTGTGACATTTTCAAACTACACAATAGGGGGCTACCCACGTGACAAAATTTTCAAAAGTTTTTCTGGAAATGATCACAAGAGGAGTAAAAACATGCGGTGAATCCGAATTTGACATTTTCGAAGCGAAAAAACGCTTCCCTGATTCAGGGAAGGTCTGTATATTGAAGCGAAAAGTCGCAAAAATGCGATTTTTGCCTAAAAACGACCTATGATAAAAAAAAATACAGGGTGGTCCAGCATGACATCCTTAATAAGATATTTCGGCGAGCTTAAAAGATTTTTACTCGCCGTTTTTTGTATGTTGATATGGGCATCGAGATATTTAAAAAAATATTTTTTAGATTTTTGAATAAGTTTGTGTACTGAATTTTTCCTTATTTTTGTATGTATGAATATTGTTTGAATGTATTTGTATAAATTTATATAAAATTATATCCGTTAATTTTACATATAAGGCATCTAAACAACCTGTATTATAAATTATGCAGCAGCGCCGCCATTATGCCTATTTTTCGGCTCGTAGTCTAGTGGATAGCATCACGGACTTCGAGTTGAAAGACCCGGATTCAATCTCGCTCTGCGCCAATTTTTTTTTGCATCATCCAAAATTGATGAAAATTTTTGGACGATACAAAAAGAGATTTGGCTCCGAGCGGGATTGAACACGGATCTTCGAACTCGAAGTCTGTGATGCTATCCACTAGGCTATGTTTTTTTAAACCTCTCCGTGAAACAGACTTTAATCGATGCCAAAAAATTCTACCCTGTTCCTGCTGTGTTTTAATGGCTACGCTACTGAAACGTAGGGAGCTATGTGGATCAGAGGAGAGGTCACTCCAGGGTCAAAAATCGAAAAAATTTTTTTCGATTTTTGACCCTGGGGTAACCCCCTGATCTACAATAGCTCCAAAAGTAGACAATGAACTTGAAACAGGCACGTAGCGCCAGTGGAGTCAATCCTCACCAACGAAATCCAAAAAATGAACATTTTTATGACATAATGGTCCCCCCCCCCATTGTTAAATTTACAAATTTTTTTTGATCCCACCCCGAGAAACTAGATCCTGGTCTGTTGCAATAAATGTAAAATTGTTACAAAATTTGTAAAGTAAGACTAACTTTTCGAGTTCAACGAATTTTCGAATATGGTTTTCAGTAAATTTATAGATCCTCAACGAGATAAATCAAAAATGACAAAGACCACACATTTGAAAATTCATCATCATTGAAAATTTTTTCTCGCACTTTACAAATTTTGTAACAATTTACATTTATTTCAACAGGCCCCTTGGTGTTACGTGCCTGGCTTGATAACACAAATATACATTCAATCACCGGGGTTAGCAATCAAAAAATATGAGTTGACTAGAAAAAATCAAGAAGCTACTACACAATAGGAGGGCCACCCACATGAAAAAATTTTTTTCACGTGGGTGACCCCTATTGTGTAGTAGATCCAAAATAAATATGCACATTTCGTCTTGAACTTTTGTTCTAATAGAAATTCGTTTCAGTCAACACCTAAAAAGATTCACTTTTTACATCCAATTATAGAGTGGAGAAACCGAAATACATCCAATTATAGAGTGGAGAAACCGCTCTATAATTGGATGTATTTCGCCGAACCATGTTTTAAAAGCCGGTAAAAACCGAAAGAAAAAAACTGGCCAAAACCGAAGGTTAAAAAACGGAAAAATATTTTTCATTAAAAATGACCAGAATTGCATTTTTTAAAATCAAAAAGCATCATTGTTCACCAAGAAAATGCCTTTTTCTGAGCATTTTCAGCTTAAAACGGCAAATTTCAACAAAAAATCGTGAAAATTTGTTTAAAAAACAAAGTCGAAAAAAACCGAAACAAGGTCATAAAAAAGAACGAAATCGAAGGATTTTTATCGGTTTTCCCAATTGCTTGGCCTACTTGTTGAAGGTCTTGTACACGTCGAGATAAATCATTGATAGTTTGCATGCTTTGATGTAACTGTTCTCGTAAGTGCGAAATTTCCGTTTGGTCATTATCCGTATCTTCTTCTTGTAACGAGATTGCTTGCATCCTAGGGAACCAGTCCAAGTTTCGATCCTAAATGTGATGCATTAAAAACGGGGCTGGGCGAAAATCATGATCAAAATTAGGGATTGGTGGGAAAGGGAAAGGATCAACCGGGAAATAGGAATCATAATCTGGATGGAAATTCCCGAAATTTTTCTTCAGGAAACGAGAAAATCGAGGAAATTTAGTGAAAACTTGGTCATTTTTGGTGAAAAATCATAATTTTTTAAATGAAAAATTGGTAAATTTTAGCAAAAAATTCCCCGAATAAATCGGGCAGGAATTGCTTCGGGAAAAAAGGGAATTTCCCGAAATCGGGAATGATCTTCGGGATTCCCAAAGCATACATTCCCAAAGGAGGGAGTCTCCCTCCCCCCCTAACCAATCCGGCAAAAAAGGCCAAAAATAGGACCAACCCGGCATCGGAGCGGCCGAGTTGGTTCTTTTTTTTGGTCCTCAAAATTTTGAAAAATTTTCGAAGAAAAAACATAAGGGGGGACCAAGGCAAATTTTTGAAAATTTTAGACCCATCCTAGCACCAGACCCTTCTCTCCCCCCTGTTTGTCCACCTACGTCCCAAAGATGGCAAAAATGACCATTTTCGGGTGAAACAAAATCGTCGAGAATTCCCGATTCGGGAGACAGGAAAATTTTGGAACTTATGCACTTCGGACCCCCCAAAATTCGCATAAATCAAACATTTTGTCACATTTTGTTTTATTTATGCGAATTTTGGGGGGGGGCCGAACTGCACTGATCAGTGCAGTTCGGACCCCCCAAATTTTTGGGGGGTCCGAAGTGCATAAGTTCCAAAATTTTTTCTCCCTCCGACTCGAATCAAAATTCGTACTTTGATACATTTAGCCACATAACTTTCTGGACCTGTAAACTCGGTCTCATCTTTGACTTGGAGCCATACAATAAAATACAAGTAATGCCATAAATGATGTTCGTTTTCATTATGCTCTTCGAATGTCACGGATTTGTTGTCAAAGCTGAAAAACGGTAGTGTTATTTCCAGCAGGGGTCAAAAGAGGGGCCAAGGCCTCCGGGGCCTCGGTCCCTTAGACGGGGGCCAGCTCCTTTCCGACCCCTGGTTTCCAGAAGCGATTAAGACACATACCGTCCTCGTTCCAACCCACAAATGAAGCAATTGTTCTTCAAAACATCTTCTTTTTCGTTCTTTTCCGTACGTAGATCACCAAATGTATCAATAATAACACCAAACACCAGGTTTAACACGATGATTATCAACACAACAAAGAATGAAAGGTCGTATAAAATTCGCCATAAAAAGTGAGATTCCTAAAAATGAAAATACAGGCTGATTTTTTCTTCACTCTCTTTAACAATTTGGAAAATTTTTAAAAAGATAACAAGGAACACACTTGCGGCGCTCAAAATTTGTAACAAAAAATGGAAGGTACTTTTTTTACTATGATCGATTTTGACCATAGTAATTTTCAACAAATTAGTACTAAGGATTAGCGACCGCAAACGATGGGCTACTATTTCAGGAAAAATTTTTTTTCTAAAATCAAACTTCTTGGAGATTATTTTTCTGCGATAAATCGATTGCGCGCATTGACAAAACATGAAAACATCAAACACCATACATGGGCATGCCCCAGGTGACCCCAGGTTTTTCACCTGGGGGGTTGTGGACCGGGGTCAAGGGAGGGTTGTGAATCGGGTTAGGGGGTTGGGGGAAGGGGTTGTGAGGCGAGAGAGGTTGTGGGGGGGGGATGTAGGATGTGGGTCAGAAGGCCGACAAATTGAGGATTAATAGTCGAAAAGTAGGTTGCTTGGAGCAGCATAATCATTTCAAAATGCTCAATTTCACGAAAAATACTCGTTTTCATGAAAATGAGCATCTTGGAATGAGAAAGTGAGCGTTTGCTGAAAGATTTTTCATTTTCATATGCATCCCTGCGTGATCGTGTTCGGCGTTTTCATGTTTTGTCAATGCGCGCAATCGATTTATCGCAAAAAATACCTCTAATAAGTTTGGTTTTAGAAAAAAAGTCTTGCTGCACCTACATCGGGATGGACATTCCGCAAAACATCTCCAATACCTCCACCATTTCGAAGACCCCAATTCAACGTTGTAACTATACACATCCGTAAGGTGTCACAAGATGCGACTTCTTCCTTATCCTCCTCTTCTTCTTCTTCCACCGCACTTTCTTCAGCCTTAAGCAGTGGATCAACTTGCGAACAGTCATCTTCGCTTGTACAAAATTGCTGTTGTGTGTTATGACGAATCTCATCCAAAATCCCACTCGCTTTTGATATTGCGGCTTCCAAGTGGTCGAATCTCTGCGTCTCCTTCGCCTTATCCACTTCCAGTTTAAAATCTTAATGAAATTTATGAATTTTTGGATTTGATGTTTATCCGTTTTAAAAAAAATGACCATTTTTTCCAATTTTTTCACTAAAAAATGATATTTTTTAACCAAAAATCGTCAAAAAAATGGCTATTTTTGCCCCCAAAAATTTCACCAAAGTGTTCCNAAAAAAATGACCATTTTTTCCAATTTTTTCACTAAAAAATGATATTTTTTAACCAAAAATCGTCAAAAAAATGGCTATTTTTGCCCCCAAAAATTTCACCAAAGTGTTCCCCGTAGCTGGGGTCTGTTTGAACATAATATACCTTTTTGGAAGAATAAATAGCCCAGTATTGAAAAGTGATAAACCAGTATAAGAGCAAGTAAACCCGTAAGAATGATGGACTGCCAATTTCGAGTAACTGAACGTATCACGTTTCGGAGAGTTTCTTCACTTGCAATAATATCAAATAACTAAAAGTTAGGAATAGAATGGGTACTACTAAGGATTAGCGACCGCAAATGACAGGGTATAGTCGAACATGATTTTCCTACTACAGAACTTTTTATTGAATCATGCAACGTGTACATTGAAATGAAATAAACGCGGATCCTTGTACAGCTTTTTTATGCATCCCTGCGTGGTCGTATAGAAGGAAAATCAGGATTAGTACTAATTTTAGCCTGGTTCAATAAAAAAAGTTCCGTGGTACAGTACTTCCTGATATAGTGACATCCCCTGTGGGTGTCACTATATCAAGGGAGCACTATAGCCAAAAAATTTTGACAATTGTTCGTGAAAATGAGCACCTGAACAAAATAAACCGAACACAGGAAATTTTTTTTGTGAATGGTTTCATTTTATAGATTATCATAGACATCCCTGCGTGGTCGTGTTTGGCGAGAACTTTTCGCACCCTGGGTGGTCGTGTTTGGTGGGAAAAATTCGATCCCTATGTGGTCATGTTTGATGGAAAATTTTGCATCCATGCGTGGTTGTATTATGGCGGGAAAAATTCAGCGATTGGCTTACCAATAAAGAATAGAAGAAAGGATGTACAAATAACCCGAAGATGCAACAAAAAAGATACGCTACAAGATACCAAACTGATGTATCTTCAATCCGTTCCGACCAACACCTATCAATTNGTATTATGGCGGGAAAAATTCAGCGATTGGCTTACCAATAAAGAATAGAAGAAAGGATGTACAAATAACCCGAAGATGCAACAAAAAAGATACGCTACAAGATACCAAACTGATGTATCTTCAATCCGTTCCGACCAACACCTATCAATTAGGCCTTTGTTTCCGATGTAGCTGACCAAATGTATGGTTTTGTTGGCTAGCTAAAATAGCTTACTCTTAATCATTTTTTGGAGATGGATAAAACCAAAAAGGTCAATTTTTACGACAAAATCGTTGTAGTTTTCGAGAGAATTGCGTTTGAAAGTTTGAATTTGTGTACAAATGTTTTCGTTGTAATGCACAAACTTTTTTGAATTTTTGCGGAAAAATCGATTTTTACGAGAAAAAATGAGGTGATCAATTAAGTCATACTTGTAGAACACCAAATATGTACAACGTTGGTAAGATGCCAACAAAGGCTATTAATAAAAGTGTGCTGGCCAACATTAAAGCAAATATTGCCAAGATCGAACTCTTGGACATATCAGAAAACGTCCTAAAAAATATTATAACAACTCAATATAACCTTAAAGGACCAGTCCACTCGGGAAAAAAACTCGTCTGTAAAAATTATATATTCGGAAAGTTCATGAAAAATGGAGCATTTTTTGTTTTTACGTCATGTTCTGAGTCGTTGTAGTTGCGAGAAAATTGCGTTTGAAATTGCTCATGTTTTCGTTGTAATACACAAACTTTTTTGAATTTTTTTTGAAAAAATGCTCCATTTTTTATGAACTTTCCGAATATATAATTTTTACATAGAGTTTTTTTCCAAGTGGACTGGTCCTCGAAACCTGCCTATCATTCCAATTCATGTAAAGATAAAATAATGGGGCCAATGTAAGAGTGTACACAAACGGATTCGATGGGTTGAGTTCACCTGAAAGGATATTCTTTATACAGTCAAACCTCCGTTTTATGACACCTAACGGGGGACATAACGACCACGCAGGGATGCCGGCGGGAAAATGTGGTATATAAAGAAATCGACTTGCTATATATACCAAATTTTCCCGCCGGCATCCCTGTGTGGTCGCTGTCATAAAACAAAGGTTTGACTGTAAAAAAATTAAAATTCTCACTAAATGTCGAGGCATCAAAGGGATAGAAAAACGCGATTATGCCGTTGATAAGAATAGCGTATAGGAAAGACATCCGACCCCAAAATCTCAACTGCTTTGTACATGCACTTAGCCAAAGTCTATCTAAAAGAATTGAGTTGGCACTGCACATGTCTATCCAAAATTTGTATACAGTCAACTCTCGATTTAGTGACCCCTTCCGAGAATTTTCCCGTCAACACGACCACACAGGGGTGCGTTGCAAAAGTATAAATACAGTCTACTATGATTTGATTTAGTGACACTAAATCGAGTTGACTATATTTATACTTTTGCAAATCATCCCTGCGTGGTCATCTTGGCGGGAAAATTCTCGGGAAGGGTCACTAAATCGAATTAGAGTGACGGATAACTAGTTGACTGTACCCTGCAATTTTCTCTGCCACTTCATCTCATCATATAAATATTTCCATTTGTCGAAAAAGTCCGTCACTTTAGACCCCTGCGCATCTCTTTCGGTGTTATTGAGCACATTCTGTTTGGTGGCCTCAGTTAAATACGAGCAAACTTCATGGATTGGGAAGACAACTCTTTCTAGTTTCCTGTCTGCTCGGACAATCTAAATCCGTTGGTCATGACCAAAACTGCAGCAGGGGTGCCAGATTTTGAAATTCGCATAATTAATCGAGTTCAAATTGGACCGTTAAAGTAACAAATTTTCAAAAAGTTTCTTTAGAAATCCCCTGTTGAAATTTGTTCAGCAGGGATTTTGCGAAGAAACTTTTTGAGAATTTTTTACTTTTATAGTCGAAATTTTTTTGGCTACCACGGAACTTTTTATTGAATCAGGCAACGTGTACATTGAGGCGAAAAGAAACGTGAATCCTTATATAGCTTTTTATGCATCCCTGCGTGGTCATATTGACGGGAAAATCGATGATAAAATTTCCCGCAATATGACCACGCAGGGATGCATTAAAAAAGCTGTACAGTCGAGTCTCGTTATAACGGCACCCCCCCCCCCCCCAGAGGGTGCCGTTATAACGGATACTTTTGAAAAAGACTCCCAAAAGTTTTCCCGCCAAACGACCACGCAGGGATGCCTAACGAAAACTCAAAAAACATAAAAGGTCAACCAATGTCTTCTTTTTCAAAAGTATCCGTTATAACGGCATCTCCCGATAATTCGTTATAACGGCACCCCCCAAAGGGTGCCGTTATAACGAGACTCGACTGTATATGGTCCAATTTGAACTCTATTATGCGAATTTCGAAATCTGACACCCCTGCCAAACTGTAATGTGTAAAGAACCTCGATCTGTGCAGTGTGCTCTTTATAAAAAGATAGTGCTTCTTTGGTTGCGGAATTTTTCGTTGCCTCTGGATTTAACAGCTTGGCTAGCTCGGAGTTGTGTCTTGACAGCTGATGTGCCAGAATGTAAATATTATGTCCGACCTATGCAAAAAGAATTTAGCTTTAAATGATCAGTCCAGTGGGGAAAAAGTTGCCATTTTTGTTAATATTCAGAAAGTTCATGAAAAATGGAGCATTTTTTGTTTTTACGACCACCTCTGAATCGTTGTAGTTTTTGAGATAATTGCGTTTGAAATTTTGAAATGTACATGTTTTCGTTGTAATACACAAACTTTTTTGAATTTTTAAATCGATTTTTAAAATTTTCATAATATGAACATGTAGCAATTTTTTATAGCTAAACGAGACGAACAAAATGACACAAAAATTACCCAATTTGAAAATTGTTTTGGGTTAGTGAAGCGAAAATTCTGATTCATGTTTTCGTTTCAATAACCCAAAACAATTTTCAAATTGGATAATTTTTTTGTCATTTTGTTCGTCTCGTTTAGCTATAAAAAATTGCTATAATGTTCATGTTATGAAAATTTAAAAAATCGATGCAAAAAGCGATTAAAAATTCAAAAAAGTTTGTGTATTACAACGAAAACATGTACATAAATTTAACATTTCAAACGCAATTATCTCGAAAACTACAACGATTCAGAACATGCTGTAAAAACAAAAAATGCTCCATTTTTTATGAACTTACCGAATATATACAAATTATAGCAACTTTTTTCCGAGTAGACTGGCCCGGGAAGACAAGCATACTTCTTTAGGATCAACAATAGCTGGTGGATTTGTCGGCTGAGGTGGATGTGTCGGCCGATGATTTTGGATGGCAATTTCTGGGATTGCTGGCCTTGAGTTGGCGATATTTGTGGTCTAAAAATACCAAGTTATATTCAAAAATGTTGACGCGCATGGCCTAATGGCTAGGACACTAGAAAATCATGTTGCTGGCACGAGTTCGATCCCCAATGTAGAAAATTTTATTCAAATTTTCGGGTCAATACACAACTTTGATTGATTCAGGGACGAATTTTCACTGCGTTCATGTTTTCGTTGTAATACATAGATTTCAAAAATCGCCAAATTCAAATGCAATTATCTCAAAAACTACAACAATTCATGCTGTAAGAACAAAAAATGCTCCATTTTTTTGAACTTTCCAAAACACGCAGGGATGCGTTGCAAAAGTAAACAAATTTACATGTTGTGCCAATAATTGAGCCCGAAACCTGGTAACTTGAAAATCTTGAGAATTCGACATCTCATAAGCCTGTGTAATTGCTTTGATCTAAAATTTTTAGTCCAGATATTTTCTGTTATTGCTTTGTTACAAGTTGTTTTGGTCCACCGGATGTGTGTGACATATTCCTCAACACTCTTTCTGCGTTTTCACTATCATGCCTTGACTCCATTATGGCTAGTAAAAGCTTTGATGCATTACTCTAAACACGAAACATCGGTTAAGATAATCGGACATGCTGTTTGACAGCGACCATACAGGGATACCGGCGAGAAAATTTGGTATAGCAAGTCGATTTCTCTCTTTAAATTTTCCCGCCAGCACCCCTGCGTGGTCGTTGTGACCCTCGCCGAGTGTCATAAAACGGAGATTTGACTGTATATCACCTTGATTTCAAGCGCGAGCTCCATGTGGTCATCGGCTAAGGGTCGGATCTCATTCAAAACAAGAGAAATTATTATGTCAAGTCCATTTGATTCGTGCATAGCCAAGGTGTTCTATAATAATTTTTGCTTTGCTACCTTCAAAGAGTATATAGACTCAGTAGCGTATCCAGGGGGAAGTGGAGTAGGGAGAAGGGTCGAGTTGGAAGGGGGGCTCTTCCCCAAAAAAAGGCTGATTTTTCCCAAAAATATAAGAGGGGCCCTTATGTGTAGGGATTTTTTTAAATTTTGGCCCACTAGGGGGATCTTGCTCCTCCCTTCCTATAATCAAATTTTTTTAGCTACCACGGAACTTTTATTGTCAGGCAACGTGTACATTGAAACCAAAAGAAAATTGGATCCTTATGTAGCTTTTTGATGCATCCCTGCGTGGTCATATTGGCGGGAAAATCGGTGATAAAAATTTTCCGCCAATATGACCACGCAGGGATGCATCAAAAAAGTTATATAAAGATCCACGTTTCTTTTCGTTTCAATGTACACATTGCCTGATTCCATAAAAAGTTCCATGGTAGCCAAAGAAAAATTTCGACTATACGCCACTTGGGGGAGCAAGTTTTTTATTTTTGCCCCGGCGAATTTTTTCTGGATACTCGACTGTATATAGACTCACTTGATTGTCATGACACGGTCCTTGACAAAATTCCGCAAGTGTAATAAGAGCTTGTTTAATAAGTGAAAAGTTGTGCTCGCCAATTTCCCCAAAAACACCCAGACTCCCTTTTGTACTTCCACAAACCGTGTCTAGAAACATCAACGTTTCGGCCACTAAATTGTAATCAGGACGGCCGCCTTGTGTGCGCAAAAAATTCTAAAAATGTACATAAGGGACTTTTTCCCTTAAAGGTAGTGCGCAGGCAATTAAAATTTTGAATACCCCCAGAGCAAATTTTCGCTGATTCATGTTTTCGTTTTAATAACACAAAACAATGTTCAAATTGGATAATAGCTTGTTGAATCGAAAATGAAAAAATGGTTTTTTCGCCAAAAATCTGTGTATTGAAACGAAAATCTGTTCAAAATTGCCTGCGCGCATACCTTTAACAAAAGATCATACTTGAAGAGTGGTATTGTGGTTCTCGCATAGCAATTGCATGAACCTTAATACCGGTTCAACGATAGACACTTCAGCTGGCAACAGATCCCGTCTAAAAATTTTGAAATCAATCTAGGGCTTTTTGTTTGGGTCATATGAATAAAAATGGCGTAGGATCTAGATCACCATCTGTAGAACCTTTTTGAGTTACGGGGGCTTCCCAAGACCTATTTTTCGTTTTAAAGGACCAGTCCAGTTTTGAACAAAATTGTTTATAAGACAGTAGTTACCNTTAGTACTAACCGGTACTAACTTACTTACTAACTAGTACTAACTAATCCTGATTTTTCCGCCATACGACCACGCAGGGATGCATCAAAAAAACTTTTTATCATTATCACTTTGAACATCACCACCTGGGCATATATATAAGTGATGAAAATAGATGTGTTTTTACAATTTTTCTTACTTTTCCTCTTCTTGATAATTCGAAATATCGGGCACACTCGATGTGTATAGTTGAGGAAAATCTCCTATCGAGCCTTCATGAATAGAGCCACGAGTTGATTGGCGTGTAAGATGTGGTTGATGTGGTTCGAGAAGGAAGCTAGACTCTGGATTAGTAGAAGGAGTCATCAATGTCGAAGCTAAAATATCAATTTTTTTCATTTTAGTAAGCATGTTTTTTCTCGCGAAAATTTCACTCTGCGGCAAAACTTATGTTTGAGTATTGACACGAAAACCTTGAAATTAAATTTGCAAAACTCACTTTTTTTAGGCAAATGTGGATGTTTTGCTGCAGGCACTAGGATAACCTTAAAGTGCAATGCCGCAAAAAAGAGCTTTTGCTACAAGAGTGAAATTTTCCGCAGAAAAAATTTTTCTTGAAGGGGAAAGTACATTAATAAGACATATAAGGTTAATTGGATTTTGATGACTTTTAAATAGCAAACAAAGGAGTAAAAGGGGAGGATAAAATCACGAAATTGGTTGGCCCTTTATTATATGAATGATTCGGCATTAGTTGTGTCGACACAACCCGAGGTACAACGGAATTGTTGTCCCACAAGTTGAATGTGTCTGAACATTAGCACGAAAACCCTGAATTTTAAATTTGTTAAAAAATACGCTTAATTATTGGGTGTATTTAAAAAAAGAAAAACGACATTCTTTATAGCTCGACGAGACGAACAAAACGACACCAAAATTATCCAATTTGATAATTGTTTTTGGGTTATTGAAACGAAAATATGAATCAGGGTTTTCGTTTCAATAACCTAAAACAATGATCAAATTAGTTAATTTTATATTCTGCATTACAATCTTTGTTATATGAGGACAAGGAAAAATTTTTGGAAACCTTACACCGTCTACTGTTGGATGTTGAAAGAGCTAAAAAATAAATTTTTTCATGCATTCCCATTTTATTGTTTTAAAAAATGATTCTTACCAGGTCTGATCTTATTATTAGTGCCGGACATCATATCACTCTTGATCCTGTTTTGAGCCGCTTGAAGTTTTAGAATAAACGCTCTAAAGAATTTCCCGGACACTTTCTTTTGCGTTAAACGATTATGGAATGAAGTTTGAACCTGAAAAAGATATTTCAATGCAATAAGTAATGTTGAATCTATTATACTTCGTCATTTCCGTCTATCAGCAAAGCCTTGGCCAAATGACAGGCCTTTTGAAAGACTTCGTATGAGGGCTCCATTACAATTAGGTCAATCACAAGATCTAAAACTTGGGCATAGACTTTTAAAGGGCCAGACTATTCTTGGGGAGTTGATTGTACTTTCTTTTTTTCAAATAGTGCCATAAAAGCAAAAAATTCTCCAAATTTTGTGCTCTTTCACATCGGAATCAACTCCCCTACCCCTTTAAAAATCAACAAAATCTCACCAACAGCACCCGCATTGTTTAATTTGCATTGTACTTCGTATAGAGAGACATGTTTCAGCGGCTTGAGATCATGGTCGAAAACAACTTCCGAATCATAATTGTCCTGTGTCGACATATCGCTAATATTTGGGACACTTATACTAGCACCTTGTACTGCATTCGGACCGAAATATCGGAGTAAGAGATTTTTTCGCACGGATTTGCTCTAATTTTATGCCATTTGAAATACAAAAATGAACGTACTTGTGGGCTTGTAAACTGGTGTTTTGCACTTGTTGCCATTTTGTACAAAGTTTGTAACACGCGGACACATAAGTTTTCTTGTTTGTTAACTAACAACAGTTTGCAGTGTTGTATAAGTCTAAAAAAGTTCGAGTCACCCCAGGAAAAAATGCGGCTCTCTAGGATGATTCGAAACGGATTTACCGATTTTCAACAAGAGTTGTGCTTTTGACGTCAAAAACGTCAACTGCTCAGCACAACTCTATCTTCAACGGTGAAAATTCGATTTTCTCGAGAAATGGACAAATATCCCCCCATGCATCCCTACGTGGTCGTTTTTGGCGGAAAAATTAACAGTGTCAATAATGCGAATTTCGTTTTATATCTACTGCGAAAAAGTTCGTTTCAAATCATCCTACTGCAGTGCCTTACTTCGAAACAACTCCTCCATGTTCACACTGTTCTCTCAAAGCTGAACCAGGTGGGAATAAACGTTCTGGAAAATGCAAGATATCAACCAAGACAGAGCCTTCGGCCACTTGAAGGGGTTGTAAGAAAATTTTAAATTCAGTCACAAGAGTCTAAAAATTATTCAAGGTTCAGGTTGGAATGCGAAAATCAAGCTTACATGATAAAACATCACAACATTTGAAGAATCGTTCATTCGTGATCTTGGAAGAGCTAATGTACGATTCGCACGAGTATTGCTGACCTGTTGCTGATTCCGCTAAAAATTGTTCAGATTGAAAAAAAGTTTATCCCAACCCAGTGGAGTAGGAAGGGGGCAAGTGCCCGTAGTGATCAGAAATTTAAAAAAAATCCCTATTATAAATAGGCTTGTTAGATGAAATTTGGAGTTTAAAGGTTTTACACCTTAAAAAACACGTTTCTTTTCAATGTATTCGTCTCCTTATATAGCTTTTTTATGCATCCCTGAGTGGTCGTATGGCAGGCAAATCAGGATTAATACTAACTAATCCTGATTTTCTCGCCATACGACCACGCAGGGATGCATAAAAAGCTATACAAGGATCCCTGTTTCTTTTTGTTTACCGAAATAAAACGAGCCGAAAAAGCTGCACTCTGCCATCGTTGTCTAGCATTCGTTGCAGATGAGAGTGGTGGCATTTGCATTGTTGAATATGATGTGATTCCTAGTTCATCGGCTGAAATTTCTTTAAGTGATTTAATAGAAAACCTTTAAAGAGGGGTCCAAAGTAGAATCGAGTAGAAAGACCTTTCTCGGGGTAATTTTGGCTGAAAAACCCAAAAACACATTCAAAAATTCCAAAAAAATTTCCTTAACCGTATTTTGGGCATTTTTTACCTCAAAACCCATGTTTTTTAACTGTAGCTTATAACTCGAAATAAAGCCGGAATTTTCCACCTGTTATTTTTTGGATTTTTGAGTGTGTTTTTTGGATTTTCAACCAAAATTACCCCTAAAAAGATAATGCTTAAAAAATTTGTCTACTCTACCCTACTTTGGACCCTTCCTCCTTTAAAGCTTACCACATTTTTTCAGTCTTTTAACACATTCAGCCACTCGGTACCAATTTTTAGCACTTGCGACATAATTCTTACTCAGCTTCAACGGCCCATTCTCTAGTTCAAACATGGACTTTACAATGTTTGTGAACCGCTTTTGGTGTTGCTAAAAAGAAAAATACGGGTTGTCCAACTGGATATGTTTGGTCGACCCCACTATATGAAAAAAGGAGCCTTATATATAAAATACAAAATGTAAAGATAAAAATTTGCATTTTTCACTTTACTATACAGGATCCTGACCCTGAATCATAAAAGAAAATGTGTGCATTGAAGCGAAAATCGACTGATTCAGGGTCAGAGACATTTTTTCGAGCTTCACAAATGCGCACAATCGATTCCTAGTATAAATTCCCCCGGGAGGTTGATTTGTAGATAAAAATAAGATGCTTTCTTCTTGATGAAATTTTGAAAAGGACCTAACACAAAAATACCCTAACGACCCAACACAAAAATACCTTAATATCGATCATTGGCTGTGTACTATAAGGTTTCTCAAAGAATTTGACTAAAACTTCAGTGACCGTATGACAAATATAGGTTTCCAAAGTCGTTAGGATGGCGCTCCTTTTTGCGTCGACCATGAGCATAGCATTCAATCTTTTTATGTCTTCGAGAATATTGTCCATGATGGCCTCGATATATTCGGCGTTTGATGCGTCTTTCAGCTCAATGTCTGTGTCTATGTAGCAATGCAGCATGAATTGAAGATAAACAATTTTGACCTGAATATTTTGGGTGAAGATTTTCATGCTCTATCTTAACTTACATCTATGATTGCATGAGGTGAAGTCACCACTCGGACTACATGGTCCATGGGTAAGAAGGAAGCACACTTCAACTCTGTAACTCCATTTTTACCTTTAGTGCATTTTGCCATGAGCCTAAAAATTGGGTAAATCACTCGTTGAATTCACCCATTTCATTTGGGTGAATTCAACGATAAATTTAAAAAAATTTGTTTTTTCAACATGTAAAAGGATTAAGAAACACTCATTTCTAAATATCAATTTCGTTTGGCTTTGGTTTAGCCTTAATCTTAGGGGCTATCTTTAAATTACGTTTGCAAAAAGTTGAATTTTGGACCCCTCTTCCTGTTAGTTTTCCTTAGAAAAATCTTAAAATTTTAATGGAGCGTTAGATTTTCCGAGACCCCGCCCACTCCCTCTTGGCAAACGTAATTTAAGGACGGTCCCTTAGGCTTAAGCCTAGGTCTAAGCTTAAACCTAAGCCTTTTCTGTCCAAACTTACCCCACCAACTCCAAGTGATATTTCAACGGATGCGTAGCGTCTAGACAAGAATCTTTAGCCTGTTTCATCATTTCCACTAGCAGCTCAAAACTCGCTGAATCCACATAAAATTGCCGAACGTCATCAGACGCTTTCCCGATTTCTTCCACCACCTTCATTTGTGTCCCATCGGTTTCTTTTTCACACGACGAGACAATCACTTGCAAAAATTCCAGAAATACGGCATTTCGTTGTTTGTGTTCAATGAGGCCGACCACATGGGCAATCAGTGCTTCGGAAATGTTTTCACACAAGTCAGAATTGTTTCGGAAAATATAGATCAACGTGTTCACTTCCTCTACCGTTTCCACGGGCAAAGTGCCTTCTTTTGCATCGTTTTCAATCGAGACATACATGTGGAGGCGGTTTTGGTTGTCTTTGTTGTTTCGGCAGAATTTTCGAAGAAATTCGTGGCTGAGGGTTAGTAATTTCGGTAGTTCATAGTCATTTTTCTAAATTAGATTATTAGTACAAGGTGATGAGCGCTCCGCGCTCTGGTTTGTGATTCCGAGCGTCGAAACGGCAGGCATCCCTGCGTGGTCGTGTTTGGCGGGAAATTGATCAGTTTTCCCGCCAATATGACCACGCAGGGATGCATGATAAAACTATAAAAGAGATGTAGAATCACATCCTATATTCTAAACGATCAAGCAACTTAAACGAATAACAAGAAAATATGTCTCAGATGGCATCTAAGAAAAGCAATCGTGGACTTAAGCCTGGTCAACCAAGATCAAAGGGAAGTTCAAAATCGTCCAAAGCCGGTCTCCAATTTCCGGTTGCTCGAATTCGACGACTCCTCAAGAAAGGACGGTATGGCGAGCGTGTTGGAACTGGTGCGCCTATCTATCTTGCCGCTGTACTCGAGTATTTAACCGCCGAAATTCTTGAATTGGCCGGCAATGCAGCACGTGACAACAAGAAGCATAGAATAACTCCTCGTTTCATCCAGCTCGCCATCCGCAACGATGAAGAGCTGAACAATTTCCTCTCCGGCGTCACAATCTCAGAAGGTGGAGTGCTTCCGTTCATTCATGCAACGTTGTTGCCTAAGAAGACAGCTCATGCCAGTACAAGTCAGGCGGATTAAAGTCGAAGCATCGGCATTCCTGCGTGATCTCTTATCCCAACGGCCCTCTTTAGGGCCACAATTTCAACAAGAATTAAGTGCAACTAGAACTTTTGATAAAATTGTTTTAACTTAATAAAATTGTAGATCAGAAAGTTTTTTTTAGAATGTGTAATGAGATAGAGACAAACCATGTACAGTCAAGTCTCTTTATAACGGCACTCCCCAGAAATTGTTTATAAAGGTACACCCCAGGTGCCGTTATAAAGAGACTAGAATGTACAGTCGAGTCTCGTTATAGCGGCACCCCGATATAACGGCATCCCCCGGAAATTCGTTATAACGGCACCCCCCAAAAGTTTTCCCGCCAAACGACCACTCAGGGATGCCTAACGAAAACTCAAAAAAACATTAAAGTTCAACCAATGTCTTCTTTTTCAAAAGTATCCGTTATAACGGCACCCCTCCAGAGGGTGCCGTTATAACGAGACTCGACTGTAACATGAAAACGTACTTTGTCATAAGGGATTGACAAAAACTCTAATACAACTTCATAGACCCGCATGTTGCGCAAAAGTTGTTGATTCATAAGATCATTTCGAGTTTCATCAAAGCATAGTTGTCTCATACGAATGAGAATGTCCTTGACTATGGGGTAAGCCAATAGAGGAGCCTTGTCCATAATTCCATGTAAAGCACCTGCCATTATGTCTTTGTCATCCGTGTAAAGTATCTGAAAATTGTTATGTATAGGAATTGGGCGAGCACACATTGTGTCTTAGGGCCGCCACTAATACGTTCGGACGGCTTCCGAACGGACTTTAGTTCACTAATTGCGTTCGGAAACATCACTAATAGGCGTTCGGGCGCTCGTTCGAACATTTCCGAACGCGTCTGAACGTTTCCGAACGCGTCAGAACGCCTATTAGTGATGTGTCCGAACGGAATTAGTGATGTTATTAGTAATAAATTAGTGAAGTCAAAAATTTCCGAACGAATTAGTGGCGGCCCTTATTAACACGTTGTGTCTTATTCGACTTTTTATGGGTGAACCCTATAATTTTTCCAAAGTTTTGATGTAACTTTCTACCGTGATGACTTTCGTTTTTTCAAATACTCTTGCAAATATTTACCTGTTGCAAAAATAATATACACCTCGGCTTTATACTAGGATAATGCTTGTCCAAAAATTCAATATACTGTTTTGGTGGAGCTTCTGTTATCATCTTTATCATCGGTCCATCTTCTAGCGAAGAACTATTTGATTGCGAAGGCTCATCAAGGTCGTAGTGGTGATCATTCAACAGGTCTTCTATACTAACGCTTCTCTCGCGGTAACCATTCATCGATGGCATCGTCAGATGGTCCTCGTCGTGGCTAGTCTGCGCATTGCTTACAGTCGACAAGCTCGTAGTTAGCTTGCCCCAATGCGCCCACAGTTCACTCTTTTCTGTTAAATTCTTCAGGATGAACAAGTCACGGTCGATTCTGTGATAGTTCTCGACATCTCTGTTTGAGACCAATAATTGGACCTGCTTGAGATCGTCGATGAGCTCGTGATACTGGGTGAAATGACGGAAGAGGACTTTTAATGCCATGCTCGTCAGTGCTGGGAAATCGTTCATCGTCTTTTGGAGGAGGATTCGAAGGAGCTGTTGGCCTTTTTGGCTATCAAAATCCAGGTCGTCTTCAGTCTTTTCGAAAACAACGTGAACCATGTTGCTTATAACGTCTTCTGTTATGTGAGGAGGGTTCGAGAGCTCGCCATTTTCATCACATGGGAATTTGTTTTTGAACCAAGATAGCGCGACTGTAATTCGGTAGTCTCGTTGGACATCCATTATGAACTGAAAAAAATTTTGGCTATGATTACTAGAGTATAATTGAAATTTTTTGCTATATCCACGTTTCTTTTCGTTTCAATGTACACGTTGCCTGATTCAATAAAAAGTTCCGTGGTAGCCAAAAAAATTCGACTATAACTTGTGTATTTCTACTAACTATACTAACTTTCTAACCAAAAAATTACTTGTAAAATCTCCACCACGATCAATTTCGTTTGTAAAATCAACTCTCTGCTCATTTTCGCCTTAGCGGTATCTTCTTCCGGGGTCTCTCCCTTTTTCAATGGCAATGGCGTCTGTGGCACGTTAACCACTGTGTTGATAATACTCCTCGTAAACTGGCGCATTAGACTACCATGTTTTGCCATTTGGTTCTTCGAGCGTGCTATTGGGTTTGTGTCTGTAATAGCCAGCAGGTTTTGCGCCAGTTTTAGCAGCTCTTCAAAGCTATAGAAACCAAATTGTGCCAACGCCCGAGCTAGTGTCACAATTTCAAAGGTTAACCGGTTTTCATCACAACGTTCAGAAGTTTCGCGGAGTAAAGGCTCACCATTTACGAATTTCCGGCGCAAGCCAGCCAAATATTGATCAACTACTCGTAAGACTCCTTTGAAATGATCGCTATGCCGGTTTCTGCCACCATCAACATGTTCAACCGCTGTGTTGTGATAGCTAAACAGGCTTTGTTAATTTTTAAAACGAAATCTTAAAGTTAGTGTATGAGCAATTCAAGTTCGAATTCCCGCCAGAGCAGGATTTCGTTTCAATACACAGACTTTTGGCGGAAAAATCCATTTTGCATCGATTTTTTCAATTTTCATATAATGAATATGATCGCACTTACGTGGAAACACTGACTTCGGTTGGAATTTCTCTCCATAGCCGAGCATGCCTAACAGCAGTCACCGGCGAGCCCCTGACGATATGCAAATGTAGCATTAGTCTTGTGAACGAGGCTCGAATATCACAAGGTAATCGGGAATCCGACATGCACTGCAAGACCAAATCAATTGGAAGTTCTTGACTGATATTTAATAGCCTCCTTTCGGGTGGAGGATCTATGGCCAAGTATTGCTGCTCTTGACACATTTGGGCAAGAAGTCCAAGTTGATGCCTGTAAAAGTATAGTCGAAATTTTTTAGCTACTACGGAACTTTTTATTGAATCAGGCAACATGTACATTAGAAAGAAAGTTGTAGTTAGTAGCTACTAACTACAACTTTCTTTCCAATGTACACGTTGCCTGATTCAATAAAAAGTTCCGTGGTAGTCAAAAAAATTTCGACTATAAAATTTTCGATCACCAGACTACAAACCTGTAGTAGTCAATCATTTCCTGATCTTCACTTGTGTTCGATTGTGCACACTCCACCAACGACTTACAATCTCCACTGTCCATAGTTTCACTCCAGCATAAATAAATTTCATATTTGGCTTCAGGCAACAATCCCGGGCCTCGTTCAGTTTTCATAAAGATATCTCGATTCCGTTCACTTAATACACTATTACAAATCAATTCCTGGATCTTCTTGTTCGCTTCGCCACGACACACGCACAAGTCCGCCAAATAATCCAAGAATTTGCCACACCGATTGTTGCGAACCAGTTCTACAAACCGTTCCACGTGTGGGTTTTTCACATATTTATCCAGTAGCTTTGGGTTGTTGTGCAAGACGGCCGTCATGGTGTCTTCGGCTAGAAGGTTGAATCCGATTTGCTCTTGAATTTGGTCGAATTTTTCGGCCAAAAATTCTTGATTTTTTCTATAGCCAACCTGGGAATACCTAAAAAGTTGTTTCAACTTTGTTTTTGAAACTTTGCATAAAAATACCCCCTAGAAGGGTATTTTTGAAAAAAATTTGGGTGGGTCACCTGCTCCTAACTAGTACCTATCGACTTGCTTACTTTAAAAGCGAATAACACAGTTGAAACATTTTCTGGAAGACCTCATTTCTTTGTTCATTCAATTCTTGTGGCGAATACAACAATGGTGCTGTCTCTGTCTCACCTTGCCGTGGCATGAATGGTGCCTTCAAAAGGTCGAAGACTTGCCCAAGCACACCTTGTTCACGCAACAACTTCTGTCTATCTCGAATGGGATTAAAATCAAGAATTTTAAGTGGATCTAACACGTGGTTTGATGTATTTGTGACGAAATATATGCACTCGATTAAAAGTTGGGTGGTGAAACTAAAAACTTGGCACGTTTATGAGTTGGTGTAACTAACTTGATTGGCTCTTTTCCAACTGTCTTGCCACTTTTGATGAGCTCGACAAATTGATGAAGCGCTCGACAAGCGTCGTTAGCAAAATCGAGATCACGGACTTCGTTTGGAGAAACTGGGGATAAGGCGAATGCTTCTTTGTCAACTTTGAAGCCTTCGGCGAGTACCTTTACCCAGCCTTTTTCGTTTTTGCTAAAAAGTAAAGGATTACTAGTTTATTAGAGCATATGTCAAAGTTAGGAATGCCTAAGTTACAAAAATGACAATCGTTGTCACCGGAAAAATGCGAATTTTGAGCATGACTGATACAAAGATGATCACATTTTTAACTTGCTCATCACTATAGTCAAAATTTTTTTGGCTACCACGAAACTTTTTATTGAATCAGGCAACGTAGACATTGAAACGAAAAGAAACGTGGATCCTTATATAGCTTTTTTGATGCATCCCTGCGTGGTCATATTGGCGGAAAATTTTCATCACCGATTTTTCCGGCAATATGACCACGCATGGATGCATCAAAAAGCTATATAAGGATCCACGTTTCTTTTCGTTTCAATGTACACGTTGCCTGATTCAATAAAAAGTTTCGTAGTAGCAAAAAATTTTTTGACTATAACAAATACCTAAAATGGTAGAGATTTTGCTTCATTGATGGATCTGTGGTATGCAACCAAGTTTGACTTTCATAGTGTTGCATTCGAACAAACGAATTGATAGGAATACGCGAATCTTTCTAAAATATTTTTATTTTCAATATCTCCCTTCGTTACCGTATTAGTTTTAGCACACGGATCCAACGCGAACAACAGACTATTGTCACTTGTGGGATCAGTGGGATCCTTCGGGACCAAAACAAAAATCCGTCTATTTCTTAAATCAGCTTCGTTTGATTGATTGACAACATGAGTGGGATTAACACTAGATCTTCGACTGTGGTCACCTAGCATTGAAGGCAGTGATCTGAGTTCGACAGAAGAGAGGTACAAGTCCGTGGCCAAATGCTTGAAGCGAAATAGTCTTCTCCATGTCGCGGCACCACCGCGATGGGCAATTTCTTTGTTATGGACCGAAAAGATTCATCATTTAAACTTTGTGGAAACCGATTATTTTACTTGAATCTCCCAAAGTGCTCTGGAAGAAGTTGCATCGGTGGCTGATGGTCGATTGGTCATACGTAAAAACACAACATCTCTTTTCGTCTTGGGCTCTTCGTCGAGTGTAAGAAAGGTTTGTTGGTCAGCATGGAAAAGTCTCACAACATCACCCTAAAAACAAAGAATGAGTCATTTTTGGGAAGAAAGACTAATGAAAAGTTCAAATTGACCAAAAATGTGATCGGAGAATTTAGTGTGCAAATTGAATCATTATTTTTTACTTGTTGCAAAAAAGGATGTACATAAAATATCTCAAAGTCCGTTTCCGGAAAAAAGTTTGTACGCGAGAAGGAGCTGACAAATTAAGAAACGTTGCGCCCTCAGGTTCGATTCCCACTAGTGTAAAACGTTTGATTTTTATATAATGCTGAAAAAAATACCGATTTCACATTGTCCGGTTGATTTTCATCGAATTGAAGAAATAAGTTGATTTGCCATTCTGTCATCTCATTTAACACATTCACTTCCCATGATTGTTTATGATCTGGCAATCTATGGTGCGAAAGATGAAGCTGCTGTTTTATATGAGTTGTATTCGTTGAATTTCCAATCGAATAAGGTATCAAACAAATCCTTTCACCGGACATCACCTTGAAATAGATCGATTTTTACAGCAACACAAAGAATTTTTCAATTTTTTCGAATTTTCTAACTTACATTATCACCAATTGAAACGTGTTTAAACACAGGTTCGACTGTAAACCAAGACCCTTCGTTGCCACTTTTATCCAAATAGACTCGCATGGCGTTTCTTTCTTGTCTAGCTGGTGAATTCTTCTGCATAGTTAGATATTTATCCGACTTCACATGCAACAACTAAACGTGAATTGTATAAAAAGTTGGTATATAACGTTGTAGTAGCCAACCTGAATAGCAGACCCGTACTGAATAATATCTCCTAACGTTTTCCTATACTCCAACTCATTCTGTTCACGCTCTTTGTCGGCCGCCACTTGTAGCTTATTTAGCATTTCCTCATCGTAGCCCTCACCGAGCTGACAGCGTTTTTGCTCGGTCCAATATTGTTTCTGAGCAGCATAACGATTTACCGGACATATTCGGAACAAACAATCTAACAAGTAACACTGTCAACTTGCTACTCTCCGATTTTGACGAAACTGGTTTCAAACGATTCTTCATATCCGATTTGATTATAAAATTTTTGGCCCATACGGCTTTCCCGAGGAGATATGAGCGTTTGAAGTTTGTTGAATATACAGTAATTTGAATCGATTGCTAATTTAAAAATATTGAAAATTCGAAAAAATTGAAAAATCATCAAAAATTGAAAACTTTGTCAAAATTCGAAAATTTCATCAAAAATTGAAAAATTCGAAAAAATTGTGTAATTTGAATCGATTGCTAATCTTGCTTGATTCAATAAACATTTGTTTATTGAAACGAAAATATCGGACATTAGAAAATTCAAAATTTACCAACCCTGGGTCCAGCGATAGCTCATTGAGTTCCTTATGGTCTCAGGAATTCAATGAGCTATCGCTCGTCTCAAACGGGTCGGTAAATTTGGAATTTTCTAGTGTCCGATATTTTCGTTTCAATGAACAAATTTTTATTGAATCAGGCAAAATTATCAATCGATTCAAATTACTGTATATTCAACAAAATTCAAACGCTTGTACCTCCTCATGGAAGCTCTATGGGGAAAAAATTCCAAAAAATTTTATAATCAAGTCGGGTATGAAGAATCGACCGGTTTCGTCAAAATCGGAGGGTGGTAGCAAATTGATAGTGTTACTTGTAAGCTTCGCTTTATTTTAAATAAGTTTGTTACCTCGATAATTTTTCGGTGGTGAAGCTAGGCTTCCACTACCTTCTGTTACAATACAGCGCTCATCCACTAGGCTAAAAATAGTTGAAGAAAGCTAAAAAAAATTTTCTATCATACCCTAGAGTTGATAGAAAGCCTTCATGCCTTTCAGCATTCAGACTGTTATCAAGAGCATACAGTGAAATGACATCGCCGATTCGGAGGTGAGATCCGTGAAAAGGGTCAGTGCTCATTGTCGGTAATAAAGACTGGCGCATTTCCAACAAACGATGCCTAGATGGGAATTGCATCGCGTATTTTTCTCTACAAATATATATTGTATTGAATATTTAAACGCAGGGATGCATCAAAAAAGCTATATCCACGTTTCTTTTCGTTTCAATGTACACGTTGCCTGATTCAATAAAAAGTTTTTTGGTAGCCAAAAAAATTTTTTGACTATATTACTTTTAAAAATTAAAATAGGTGTAAATAAATCAGATTATTTCATCGAATTGTGCACAACAGATAGTTTGAATAAGCAAAACGAGAATGAGTCATTTTTTCCTTCACTACGTATGAGCAGATTTTCGAGACGAAACTAGGAAAAAAGGTTCTCTTCTTATCACTAAAACAAATCGTTTTTAAGTCAAGGGTACTACGTCGGATTAAAGGAGGATGCACACCCAGACGTCTCTCGAAAAAATTTTTTCTCAAAATTGGCTGATTTTTATTACTTGGGAGTTTTCGGGCACGAGAAATCGATTGCCACAAGTCCCGGATTCATACTTGACTGATCTTTGGTACTTGGGGGTTTTCGAACACGGGGTATCCGATAGGGGGTTATAAACATTTTTCAGAACTCGAGACTTGCGCCAATCGATTTCTCGTTCACTAAAAAACTGATAAGTTTGTCACTTATCACTTGTCAAAAAAAAGTGTTTAAGCTCTTTAAAGTCCATTTCCGCCGCCAATGGGAAAAAGTCCAGGGACGATGGTTGAGTGGTTCAAGGTGCTGCCCGTCCGATCTGGCAAGTTAAGCAACGTTGGGTTCACATATTCGATCCCACCAGGGCAAAAAGTTTGATGTTCAACAAAAAAACAGTATAAAATAAAAAAAAGTTTATTGAAATAAAAAAGCAAGGTATCCAAAAACCGAATTAGTGCGATTTTTCTAGAAAATTTTCGCCAAAATTTTTTTAAAGGACCAGTCTACTTTTGGGGGAGTTGATGCCATGTGATAGAGCATACAATTTGGAGCATTTTTTGCTTTTACAGCACCACTTGAAAATCTAACGGTAAAAAGTTATGAGCGAAACAAAATTGCGAAAAAATTTTTCAAACGTGTTTAAACATTGAAACGAAGAGCTTGTACAAAACTAAGTATGTTTATTAAAACGATTTAATAAAACATAAAATTCAAAATCTAGATAGTTTGGGGAAAATACATAGAATAAAGTTTTTATAAGTCGCCGAGACAAATAAAATGACACCAAAATTATTGAATTTGAAAATATTTTGGGTTATTGAAACGAAAACTATGAATCAGGGTTTTCGTTTCAATAACCCAAAATATTTTCAAATTCAATAATTTTGGTGTCATTTTATTCGTTTCGGCAAGCTATAAAAACTTTCTTCTATGTATCTTTCCCCAAACTATCAAGATTTTGAATTTTATAATGCTTTATTAAATCGTTTCAATAAACAAACTTAGTTTTGCACAAGCTCTTCGTTTCAATGTTTAAACACGTTTGAAAATTTTTTTGTTTCGATCATAACTTTTTACCATTAGATTTTCAAGTGGTGCCGTAAAAGGAAAAAATACTCAACATTTTATGCTCTATCACATGTCATCAACTCCCCAAAAAGAAGACTAGTTCTTTAATATCTTTTTCCAAATTAATCCTATGGCGGGATTTATAGTTCTGTCGTGTCGCGACACGACAGTTCATTTTGTGTCGTACGACGCGTCATCCGGCGTCGTACGACATGTAATACCACACATCGTACCACACGTCGTACGACAGTGTTTATTGTACGGTCGTACGACGCGTCGCGACACGACGGAAGTATAAATAATGCCTATGGGGTTTTCTATGCGAGAAATCAATTATGCGCTTTGAAAATTTTTTTAAAACTCTTCCTTGACCCTGAACTAATCCAAAAACCTAAAAAATCGCAAAACCCGGTTTTTTTGGGGCCACCTTTAAAAATACAACATAATCAAGAAATTTTCTGATAGATGATGCCATAATTTTTTGTAAGCTCAATATATCCATAGTTTGAAAGGCCTTCTAAAATTTCCCGTAGATCTTGATGCAACTTTTCAAAACTGGGCCTTTCTTGTGGGTTTTCAAGCCAACATTTACCCATAAGAATATAGCTAAAAAGATGTTTAAATGTGAAATTAGAGGTTTTTTACATTTTTTCTGGACATTGAGAAGGTGTTTCAAGCCGATTTCCATCAGACAAGTAATTTAGTAAAGCTTCATTTGAAATATAGGCATATGGTATACTACCAAGAGTAAAAATTTCATATAAGAGGATACCAAATGACCATCTAAAAAATATCTCAAGTACAGGATGTATAAAAAACCGGAATTTGGCGATTTTTTCATGTTTTCACGATCCTGGAACAGGGAATCGGAGTGTATTGAAGCGAAAATCGAAAATTTTTAGATTTTCTGGCTGAAAATGACTTTCTAGGGATAAATTTATGCGGGGAATCGATTTCGCGCATTCCCGGAAGCTTGAAAATTCTTCCCTGATCCTGATTCAGTGAATCGGGGTGTGTGTATTGAAACGATGACCAATTTTTATTATAATACATCAATTTTTTTATATTCAGGCTCAGAGAAGCGTTTTCAAACTTCGGGAATGCGCGCAATCGATTCTCCGCATAAAATTACATCATTTCTAGAAAAAAATCATCACGTTTCTCCTTTAAGAATACCAAAATTTCAATCGACTTACACATCCGATTTTGTCGAAAATATTTGTTCCTTCAAACACTCTATAGCTAGCCATTTGATTGGCAACTTTTCTGGGATATTTAATTGATTTTCATCAATCGCCTCAATCTTTTGGCATAAGCCAACATCACCAATTTTGACGACCAAGTCATGAGTTAAGAAAATGTTTCTTGCTGCAAGATCACGATGAATGAACCCTTTTGAAGATAAATAAACCTAAATTCGTTGTATGAATGAAAAAAGGAAAATCTTTTTCTAACCATTCCATCACAAATTTGCCATGCAAATGAAATTAATAATCTTTTCTTGGTTGATAGTAATGAATCTAACTGCGATTCCTAAACAAGAACCATTTTAGTTGTAGGCTTTTTTGGGACTAGCCTTGTGTAGACAACATCCAATTCATGGCTAATGAGCTTGGCTCCAAAGATCGGATTTCGGATGTTCATAAAGTTGACACGAACTACAACAACTACTACGAACTACAACTAAATACAGTCAAACCTCGATATAGTGACACCTACCACGCTGGAAAGATCACGCAGGGATGCCTCTTGGCGGGAAAATTTGTAAGTGTTACCAAAAATCAGGATTAAAAGATTTTTAAATAATTCTTTTTTTAAAGGTTGTGTGGATATATAGAGCAACTTTAAAAAAAAGAATTATTTAAAAATCTTTTAATCTTGATTTTTGGTGATGCTTACAAATTTTCCCACCAAGAGGCATCCCTGCGTGGTCTTTCCAGCGTGGTGGGTGTCACTACATCGAGGTTTTACTGTACTACTACGAACTACAACCATTGACACGATAAAGTTGACATGAATAAAATTGACAAGATAACGTTGAGAACATGAGATACCACTTCTCTCTTTTTTCCATATGACCTAATTCGTCGTAGGAAAATTTCTAGACTTCAACAAATTGATCCTAATTTTTTCAAAAAAAGAATAGGATTGATCGTTTCGTGTCAACTTTATGAACGTCGGATTTCGACTCTCTTGCTAATATCAGGTGCGGACAAAAGTCTTTGTCGTTTTTTAATTTTTTCGATATCTCGATAGCAATGACCGTTTTCGATCGGTTTTTTCAGTACTAGAGAAGGACCTATGAGGAATTTTTTATGCAAATTTCAAAATTCGGCGACTTCAGGTTTTCGTTGTAATAAGTTTTCAAAGGCATATGTTTTTGGACATTTTTTCAACAATTTTTTTCTCGAAGGGAAACGCTGTTTTCGAAATTTTTTTCAGTAGTAGAGAAACGATGTTTCCCTACAAGATGCAAAAATCTGCATTTGAATCCGACGCGTAGTTTTCGAGAAATCGAATTTTCTTTCCAAATACCGTTTTTTAAAGATTGCTCCCTAGAACCTTCCCAAAAAGATTTTTCGCCAAAATTTTTTTAGGATTTGTTGTAGAATTCGAGATGAGCAATCGAATAACACCAAGATCGTCGAAATCGGAGACAAATTTTTTTTTGAATTTTGACGAAAAAAATTTCAAACAATTTTTTGTCTCTGATTTCAACGATCTTGATGCTATTCGATTGCTCATCGAATTCTACAACAAATCCTGAAAAAATTTTGAAAAAAAATCTTTTTGAGAAGGTTCTAGGGAGCAATCTTTAAAAAACGGTATTTGGAAAGAAAATTCGATTTCTCGAAAACTACGCGTCGGATTCAAATGCAGATTTTTGCATCTTGAGGGAAACATCGTTTCTCTACTACCGAAAAAAATTTCATCGAAAACAGCGTTTCCCTTCGAGAAAAAATTGTTGAAAAAATGTCGAAAAACATGATGCGTTTGAAAATTTATTACAACGCAAACCTGAAGTCGTCAGATCTTGAAATTTGCATAAAAAACTTTCTCATGGGTCCTTCTCTAGTATTGAAAAAAACCGCATCGAAAACGGCCACTGCTATCGAGATATCGAAAAAATTCAAAAACGGCAATGTCTTTTGTCCGCACCTGATACAAAAATATGGGCTTACAATTTCAAAATCACTTTGATTGGCACGAAGATAGGTTAACAAATCCTTATTTGAACAATATTCCATCACAAGCTGAAGACTTCCATTTGAACTAACGTACCCAATTAAGTTTAAAATATGTGTATGGTAAATTAATCTTTTCATTATTTCTATTTCATGAAATAGCGACATTCTAAATTTGAAATGAATAAGTTCTGCCTCTGTTTTACCTCTGATCAAAATGAATCTTTGAAACTTTGACAGCAACATCTTCAGTGATGGTATGTGATTTGCTTGCAATACCTTGGGAATGTTTGACAGAAAACTTTCTTAGCTTATTGTGAGGCAAAATTAAGATTCCTTTATAAACGATAGCAAATTCTCCAACCCCTAGAACATCATTCCGATATATGGTTAGTTCTTCTTCACGTATTGAAAAGCCTTCATTAGATAGGATCTTTAGATGTTTTTTCTTATGTGAACGAAATGTTCTCGATGCTAATACACTGTTGTAGAAGCTATAATATAGATGAAAATAATGGCTCATTTTTGGAAACAAATTACCTCATTCGTATAACTTTTAATTTGTATTTTCGAGCAATACAAATGATGATTGTTATAAAGAGTATGATTAAACAACTAATTATTATGCAAGAAACAATAATGTAGATATGTAGTGAATCTAGAATTAGTTTATAGTCGAAATTTTTTTAGCTACTACGGAACTTTTTATTGAATCAGGCAACATGTACATTGAAACGAAAAGAAACGTGGATCCTTGTATAGCTTTTTTGATGCATCCCTGCGTGGTCGTATGTCAGGAAAATCAGGATTAGTACTAACTAATAGTGCTAATAGGAATTAGTACTAACTAATCCTGATTGTTCCGCCATACGACCAGGGATGCATCAAAAAAGCTATATAAGGATCCACATTTCTTTTCGTTTCAATGTATATGTTGCCTGATTCAATAAAAAGTTCCGTGGTAGCCAAAAAAATTTGACTATACTAGCCAGCTATTAAAAAAAAATAAACGCACGAACTTTTTGAATAACCTACCGTAAAATCGTGCGTATAAGCCCGGGGGGTGTATAAGCCCGGAGGGGTGTATAAGCCCGGGGGTGTATAAGCCCGGGCAACACATTTCACAATACGCAATAATTTTTCATCACACAATTTCTAACCATAAACGATAAACAATAAAAAATTATGATATTTAAAATTCCATATCATCGTCGAGAAGAGCTTCGTAGCCCCACAAGTTTGAGGAAAGTATAAGCCCGGGCTTATACATCCAATAGAACGCATGTGTGGGTGTATAAGCCCGTTCTATTGGATGTATAAGCCCGG
>OZJO01008367.1:0-15985 GCA_900406225.1 Acrobeloides nanus
TTTTCAGAAATGACCCTTATAGGGGTATTTTATGCGAGAAATCGATTGTGCGCATTTTCGAGGCGTGAAAACGCTTCATTGACCCTCAAAATTGAAAAATTGATAATTTTTGTCTATTTTCGACCTAATATGGCTTCCACGAATTTTCGAAGCTTGAAAACCTATTCTTGACACACAAAACAATAATTTATTCTTCAAAATCATTATTATCATCACTATCACTAAAGTGCAACAAATTTTCTAGCCTATCTATAACAATTTCCAAATCTTCTTCTTGTTCTAAGTCTCTGGGGTTCCCTGGGCCATGCTCTTGCTTACGCTCTATTGATTTATTCACAATAACTTTCTTCCAATCTTCGCTAGCAGGACTTTTCTTGAATTTCTAATAAAAATCCGAAAATGTTTGATTTTCGCTTCAAAACACCGATCCCTTCCCTGAATCAGGGTCAAGGAAGCGCTTTCACGGTTCGAGAGTGCGCGCAATCGATTCCCCGCCTAGAAAAACTTAAGAATCGACGGTTTTCTCATAAAAATCCAAAAATGTTTAATTTTCGCTTCAATACACCCACCCCATTCCCTGAATCAGGATCAAGGAAGCGTTTTCATGCTTTGGGAATGCGCGGAATCGATTTCTCGCATAAAATTACCCCTATAAGGGTCATTTCTGAAAAAATCATGAAAAAAATTTTTTTGTCGGAGATCTTGTCGCGATGTCTTGTCCCCCTTTAATTAAATTTATTATATAGATAGCGCCTCTTTTGTAGTCTGCTTTTGTCGCATAAAGTTCGACATGTGTCATTTCTCTGTTCAGTCTGTTCAAGAAATTTAGAAATTTTAAATATAAAAATTGTCGAAGAGGCAAAATATTTTTGTGACGAATGATGACGTTGTTCCAAAGTTTGTTAACGAGTTGAATTCTTTCAATTTGATCTTTGTCCAAGAAAGAAAATACATCGCAGATGATTTCAGGCGTAGTAATCATGTTGAATGCCTATTCTTACTTCTAAACAAGTTGTAGTTGATTTATTTATCAATTTTGACGGATTCGTAATAAAAAATAAATGAGCTGTGTAATTTTAGCAGCTAAAGGAATGCGTATGAAATAAATAAACTCGTATCATTGCTGTTTTTGGCCTGGCACACTTGTTTTTGGCCTGGCATATCTGTGGATAAGCTTGTCGACACTCAACATGACGCCGGGAAAAGCAAAAGAGCGCAAATTTTTTTGAATTAGGGGGAAGGGGTACACGAATCCTCATGATGGATGGATGAATGACTATAAAGGTGGAAGGTCAGAGGATGAGTGGTAAGGGGGTACTGTACCCCCCTCCCCGTTGGTAACCTATGATCGAAAGTGTGCAAAAAGTTCTGACACCCCAAGAACTATATCAAATCGGCCAGAAATTTATTCTAGGTAGTTTTCTATGCGAAAAGTCTTTTCCACGATCGATTGAGTTATTTTTAAAAATTGTTGAGAAAAAATTTTCTTCCTTGGAGAACCAAGGGGTAAAAAATCGAGTTTTCAACAAGTTCACCAAATCGGCTAATTTTTTGTACTCGGGGGTTTTTCGGCATGGGAAACTCGAATCTGAATGAATTTGTTGATTTTGATCACAGGAAAGGGTCGAATTGGCTAGGCGGACTAATTAAACTTCTGAATTTTCATAAAATAGCTCGTAATTTTTTTCTTGACCGTTAAAAATCGACCTCAAGGGGTCATTTCCACGCGAAATTTTATGGGGAATAACTTTGTAGAACATCACTTGCTCCATAAAAATCATTGGAGTGTCGAAAACTAGAAAAATATTGATATGCATTATTTTACAAACTTCAAAATCCATCAACTTTTTTTCGCGAAAACCACCTTTCGAAATCTTGGTGTCAAAATGTTCGTGAGGATCGTAGAAATCTTTTTTCAACAAAAAAGAAAAATAGATCCATAGAGTTTTAGCTCTCATCGAGAGAAATCTGTTGAGTGGTAGATCTCGAAAAATGATTGGCACGAAAAAAAGTTGATGGATTTTGAAGTTTGTAAAATAAAGCATAACTAAAAAGGCCATGGAAAAAGAAGTACGCATCTGTTTGACCTAATTCTTTTTTTTGTTCTCAAGGGGAATGGCTGAGGAAAATTAAAAAAATTCGAGTGAAAACTCTTCAAAATGAAAAAGTTACGCCAATTTTTGAAAAGGTAAAAATGATAGACATTAGAAAAATAGAAAATCGAAAAAGTTCCCCGTGATAAATCTCGGTAATTTTTTGTAAATATGTTATTAGCAACATAATAAAATAACTTTCTCAATTTTTTTTTGGTGTCGAAACTTTTTGCACACTTTCGACAGCAATGACTAAATATCAGATTCTTGTTGGCATTTTGTTTTTAAAACAATTCAATATATATCAAAAAGATTGTTATTTCAATGTAACTTTTCAAATCGCTTGTAATAAAGACTTGGAGCAATTCGAAGGATTTCTATTCAAAAGAGCATCCGTCCAAAAAATCTCTACAACAAAGGCACTAGGACAGCTCTCACGGAATGGCTAGAAAATTTTCAAGAAAGGCACAGATTCGAAAACTGATTCGTGGAAAATATTCTTCATACCCGATTTATTGATTTGAAAAAAACCCCATTCTGCTCATATTTCTGAAAAAACATAAGAGTTTTTTGCTGTGGCACAAAAAAAACTTTTGATTTTTCGCCTACATTTTTGAATTTTCCCCACCTACCGACCGCACTCTGTGTGTTTCATTATTTGTATGGATTCAAAAATCGCTATAACCATGCTATACAATTCTACATTCCTTGCATCGGCTTATTAGCCAATCAATTTTCCACAATAGACTAACAGCTATTGTGCTAATACTGATCAGGTGATTTTGGCACACCTAAATATTTGATCGATTTCTTAAAGGGGGTGCCGTTTGAGGCCCTATTTTGGGGTCCCTCTTACTGATGCTATATAGAGTGTCCCAAAAAATTTTTTTATAAATTTATTTTTTTACTCCTTGTCCCCCAAGGAAAAAATAGAATATTTTTCGCTCTCGGCAATGCGCACAATCGATTCCCCTCCTAGAAAAACCCCCTGAGGAGTCATCTTCGTAAAGATTCAATGCAACACTCAAGAGCACGTTATTTATTGAACAACCCAATACCAGTTTCTTGTTGGCATTTTGTTTTTGTTTTTAATTCAATATATATCAAAAATATTGTTATTTCAATGTAAATCTTCAAAGCTCGATACTCTTAAAGAAGAGGGACTCCAAAATAACGTGAATTTTTTATCTAAAAATGATCCTTTAGGGATATTTTTTGACGGGGAATCGATTGAGCGCATTTCCTCATCGTGAAAATGCTTTCCTGACACTGATTCAGGGAAGGGAGATATGTGTATTGAAACGAAAATGAGCTTGCTAGCCTAGCTAATAGACTGGAAGGCTGGCAAGCTAGTAATCTAACTAGCCAGTAGGATAAAATGGTGTGGATTTTAGATTACAGTAATTGGTTGTGCGTGAAGTCATTTCTCGTTTAAGCTTAGCACGACCCCCTGCCTGTATATTTGGAAAGCACAAGGCTAAATCTACAAGAAACACACAAAAATTTTTAAAGTTGTTTTCCTATAGTCGAAAATAGGTCTGAAGTTACACGTATACCAATTTCAGTATATTTTCAGTCTAACGCCTCTAACTTTTTATAGGAAGAGATTTAAGCCATGATCAAGGTGCCATTGGAAAGCTGGAATTCAGCATATAAAATGGTATATTGATCATGGGTATAGAACGTTTTGTGTATCGAAGCGAAGGTAAATATGAATTTTCGTTTCAATAACCCAAAACAATGTTCAAATTGGATAATTTAGGTGTCATTTTATTCGTCTCAAAGAGACGGATCAAACTCTCCAATTTAATTTTTATGTGAATTGTATAATCTTTGTAAAAATGGATTTTTAAAACATTTCGTTTCAATACAAAATTCTTGAATCAGGAATTTAAACGGTGCCAATCCCTTTCTTTAATACACATTTATCTCTTCAGGGTTAACGAATTAGAATTTACTTCCAACGCAACAGTTGATCGCCCCAACTTTCTTTTAAAAAGTTTTATTCAAAACTGGACTGGTCCTTAAACACGGGAACACTTCTTCAAGATTCCGGGATATTCTATTATTTTTAGCTATACTGAACAACTTTCAAAAATTTTTTTGAAACAAATGATCTTAATAAAGGCAAAAAATTAAATTCTATCGGGGAGTTGAACCCTAGGCCTTTTTAAATTAAAGTCAAGCACATAACCACTGAACTATGAAGAACAAAGTTTTCGTTTTTACAATTCAATTAAGTATCAATCAAAATTTTATAAATTTTTTGAAACCAAAATTTTTTTTGAAAGTTATTCAGCATAGCTAAAAATAATAGAATATCCTGAAATTTTGAAGAAGTATTCCCGTGTTGATAAACTTTTTTTAGAATTGGCATTCAAAATGATTACTACGCCTGAAATCATCTGCGATATATTTTCTTTCTTGGACAAAGATCAAATTGAAAGAATTCAACTTGTCAATCATTTTTGGAATAACGTCGTTATTCGACACAAAAATATTTTGCCTCTTCGACAATTTCGTCTAGGTTCACTGAATTATTTTGATTACGACAATATTACTCTACGGATTGAAACAGAAATAAAAGGGGAAAGCTATACAATTAAATTTGATGGGACAAACTTAAGCAAAATCGAGGAAAATGTATCATCTCGGTATTCGCAGCTGACCGTCAATGAAGTATTGCAAAATTTGAATGATGTCGTTTTTGATGCTATTAAAATTGATTGTGCTTCAGAGGATAGTCTGGATAATTTATTGACTTTGATGAAACTCATTGCGAAAACTGAAGTTAGATTTCACGGAAAATTTGGAATCTGTATTGAGGGAAGATTTGGTTCAAAAATGGCTGAAATTTTTGGTAAAGGATTTTTAAATACTGTAAGATATAAGATCCACACGGACTAAATATTTCAGCAATCGGCCCCGAACCGTAAAAAATTTTGCCTGATTTCGAGAAAACCACGATCGGGAAATGGATTGTATTGAAGCGAAAATCGATAGTTATTTCGTTTTTATGCTAAAATCGTCGTCTCTGGGGTGTCCCTGGGAAGGGGGTCGGCTTTTGATGATATAGTAATCGGCCATGGATGGCTCAGAATTGGATCTGTGGATAGGAGATTGGTCCTGGGGCTCGAGCTCTGATAAGGAGGAAATCGGCCTCTGAGATGGGAGATAGGCCCTAGGACTCTGAAATTTGTTTTGGGGCGCAGGGTCGACCCTTCTCGAATCTGCTTCTCGGTTTTGTCCATATTTTGTACAAAAATAGTATGATTTTAATTATTTTAGATAGACATATGATAGTCGATAAATTGACTTTGATTATTGATGATGATTCATACATAAGAGAAGTCTGTGCCAACCCCGAAATTGTACAATTGCCGTCGATACCAAAAGAAATTAGACTTAAACGTTTGTACTTTGAAGAAGATGACGAAGTAGTGAATTTCACTTGTAATGGGAAATTAAATGGAGCTAACCGAGTGACTATCGAATTCAGGGCTTGGTATACAAATTATGAAAATTTTATCCGGCAATGGTTTGAGGTATGCAAATAACTTACTATTTATAAAAAATTTTTAGCTATATCGTACGCATGAAAACCCCATGTCTTTAGTTGGAAAGTTCGAATTTAGTACTTGTTTTGTCAATAGGCATAGACATGTTGTTGACAATAGACGTGTTCTTGATGCTGTAAAAACATTTTTAAACAACACTCAACTTCGTGTAAAATATAGCCTCGAAACAAAAGAATTTCAGAAATCTTTCTATGGCATTTCTAAGCAGTATCTTTATCGTAGTTGTGTGCTACATGAAGCGGATTCGTATGCTTTGGTGATTGAAATGGACTATGGAAGGGTAAACGATATGAGCAGTATAAATGCATCAGATTTGGATCAACCCCCATGTAATACAATGCAAAGGATTTCATTCTGTGTAAAATCATTGTGATTTGAATATATTTTTGAGTTAAAATTTTTTTATTAAATATTTAAAGTTACAAAAATAATATACCGTACAACTTCTAATGGGGCTCTATTAGAAGGTTTTAATGATTCTCTTTTAAAAATCGAGTTTAAATCGGATTTCTTCGAGCGACCACTTTTTGGATAGCTACTGTAGAAAGGAACATTTTATAAAAGAAATTATTAAAAAATATTTTATTTTCGCTGAGTTATGACCCTTTGAATTTGGAAAAGTTGAAAAAATGACATTTTTTCAAAAAATCATATCTTCGTGAAATCGAAGTCATTATCAATAATTTCTTTTACATAATGTTCCTCATACGCTTAGCTATCCAAAAAGTGGTCACTCGAAGGAAATCGACTTAATTTTGATTTTTGGTGGATTTTTGAATGTACGGTAATTGTCGTAGTCGAATATCAAATAGGAGGGATCGAAGAGACCTACTAAATAGAAGACTTTTGCTCTATTTTCGAAATTTTCCTATTGCATGTTTGAGATTCGACATCAATTTTTGTTAACATGATTCGAGCCAACTCGATTTCTATTGCTTTTTTGTTCCTAATCATAAGTTTTGAATGCATTTTTTTGAATAAAATTTATTGCATTGTTAAACAGTAAGTTGATTTTCGAGAATATACAAATATGTCTCGCCAATTCTTTTTGAAGAATGCGTTACGCCGTTTCTAGAGTAATTTCATCCCAAACTTATTGAAGCGGAAACTGGCCATAGGTGTCTGAATAATAGTTGGAGGGCAGCTTCTCAGCTTTCCAATGAATGTTTGACGAGGTCTAAAAAACAATTTCTATGTAGAGATATGACCACCATTATAAATCGCCTTTTTAAAGCTGAAAATGATTAAAAAAATGACAAAGCTAAAAATTTTTTTAGTCAAAAAACAGTGTCGCAGGTGCGCAATTTTTTGGAAAATTGTCATCTTTAAGCTGAAAATAACGTTTTCTGGAAGATAAATTTTGAATATTTAAAAAAATTTTGGTTGTTCTGGTTCCACCCAAAAAATTTTGTGGTTCCTGTTCTACATCTGGAACCGGAAAGTGACTCATGTAGCCACAAACGCGATTTTTCCAAAACCGATTCCGATTGATTTGTGTTTGGATGAGTTGACCAAAAGATGCAAAAAATTTTTTGGGTCGAACGTTTTTTGCCACTTTGAAGGGATCCAAAATTCAGAATTTTTAAAGAAATTTTGAATAATTAGAAGATTTAATCCTTTCATATGCATCCCTGCGTGGTCGTGTGCCGTAAACAAGGATTAGGTTTTACTAATCCTTATTCAAAAATTTAAATTTTGTACTTCCTCAAAGTGACAAAAAAATCGACCCAAAAAATTTTTTGGTCATTACTCATCAAAAAAATTCGATTGGAGTCGATTTTGGAAAATCGCGTTTGTGGCATTTATTCCCCCCCCTTTCTCAAAACAGACATGTTCAACAACTGTCAAATTTTTGGGTTTCAACTGTCAATGGTCAGTTGTAACTGGAAATGGCGTGGTTATCGCAAAATTCGACAATTGTATTTTTCGGGGGGATCGTTATCTGGAGGTTTGACTTATAGGACTTGTTGTAAATTTTATCGAAAAATTCTTCGTTCATAGGGATTCCCCGATTCTTGTATTTTCTGGAACTTTGTATTCCCTGATTGTCAGGTTTTTCTGTGTATTGTAACTATTTTTGCATCTCAGGCAACTATAATTGTGCGATCGAAACTTTTTTATTTACTTTTTAATTGTTCTCTTCTCGCCGATGATTTGTGATTGTGCCCAATAATTTCTTTGAACAAAATCTGAATAAATAACAGAATGACAAAAAATAGTTAAAAAAATTTTTGGTGCACAATTGACGGTCCGGACTCATCATATTCTTGTTTACTAATCCACTCTTGGTGGAAGGTGGAGAGCGAAGCAAGGATTGAGCCACCAATCCAAACAGAATGCTTGCGTTCAGGTGGTGCAATAATATGGACTCTTGTTGTTGAGGGTGCCAATGCTGTGATTTCGCTTTTCATGCGATCGACTATGCCCGGGAACATGGAAGTTCCACCTAAAATTAAGAATGAATTTTACAAACTTGTTGGTCCACCTGAAAGAATAATGTTTCCACAAAAATGTTTACGAATGTCCATATCGCAATTCATGATGCTAAAAAGAGAAAAGTTTTCTTTAAAGGTACACGGTCAGAATGGGCAAAATACGGTAATACTATGGTTTTCATGTATAATAAGGATATTTTTAGGCGAAAATCACGAAGTTTGCTCAAAAAATTCGTATGACTTCATTTTAACCCTTAAAAATACGTTTGAAAATTGGCATTTTCTTAGGCAGAATTTATACTTCCGTCACCTCGCGACGCGTCGCAGAGCAATTACTTTTATAGTGCAAACAATTTTTCCAATGTCGTTTATAGGTCCTGTCTCGCGATACGTCGCGCGACAGCCTGCGACGTCACAAGTGCTGATCACGCGATGTCATGCGACGTCGCGCGATGCAAGGCCGAGTGGCAAAAAATCTGACTCTAAGCGGGATTCGAACGCGCGACCTTGTGACCACTGAGCCACTATTTTGTTACTGCACCACCGAGGCCTGTTGATAGAGAAACGTTTTTTCAAACCAAGTTCTATCGCGCGACAGGCTATAAACACCAACTCGCGACGCGTCGCGCGACACTAAAATGCACTAACGTGTCGCCCAGAATATGTGCTTAAATGCATTTTTAAGGATTAAGATGAAGTCCTACGAATTTGTTTAGCACAACTTCGTGATTTTTGCCTAAAAAATACCCTTATTATACATGAAAACATAGTGTTACCGTATTGTGCCCATTCTGACCGTGTACCTTTAAGCTCGATCAAGAATTAGTACGCTTTATATATTGTCTCATGAATGCCAGCAGATTTCATCTCTAAGAGGGATGGCTAGAAAAGATTATATGAGACCAGGAATACAATTGCCTTTCCCAAAGTTCTCCCTGTCAAAAAAATTCCTGGTTGGATTTCAAGGGAAAAAAGTTTTCACGAATTTTATAATTTAGGATATAAATACCTGAAACAATGCTTCAGGACATCTGAAACGCTCGTTTCCGATGGTGACCACCTGTCCATCACTAAGTTCATAGTTTTTTTCGATGGCTAATGACGTAGCGGCGTGTGCCATTTCTTGTTTAAAATCAAGTGCAACATAGCATAATTTTTCTTTGATTTCTCGAACTGTTTCACGCTCTGCTAAAATTTCAAATATGTTTAAAGGACCAGCCCAGTGGGAAATAGTTGCCATTCTTTGTTGATATTCGGAAAGTTCATGAAAAATGGAACATTTTTTGTTTTTACGGCATGTTCTGAATCGTTGTAGTTTTCGAGATAAGCGTTTGAAATTTGAATTTGTGTTCAAGCGTTTCGTTGTAATACACAAGTTTTTTGATTTTTTGCGGAAAAATCGATTTTTGCATCAATTTTTTAAATTTTCATAAAATGAACATCGTAGCAGTTTTTATAACTAAATGACACCAAAATTATCGAATTTGAAAATTGTTTTGGGTTATTGAAACGAAAACCGTGATTCATGTTTTCGTTTCAATAACCCAAAACAATGTTCAAATTAATAATTTTGGTGTCATTTTGTTCGTCTCATTTAGTTATAAAAACTGCTACAATGTTCATTTTATGAAAATTTAAAAAATCGATGTAAAAATCAATTTTTCCGCAAAAAATTCAAAAAAGTTTATGTATTACAACGAAACGCCTGAAAACAATTTCAAACACAATTATCTCGAAAACTACAACGATTCAGAACATGCCGTAAAAATAAAAAATGTTCCACTTTTCATGAACTTTCCGAATAATGTCAAAAATATTTACCAGTAGTTGTAAAAGAATATCCTCTTTCGGGAAGGAGCTGCATGAGATAGTCGGTGAGATCACGTCCGCCAAAATCAAGGCGCAAAATTCCAAGCCGCTGAGTATAATTCTCATAGATTGGGACGGTATGCGCAACACCATCGCCAATATCGAGTACAATCCCAGCCGCTCTTCCAGAGGCAATTAATGACAAAACAGCCTGGATGGATACATACATTGCAGGTGTGTTGAATGTTTCGAACATGAGCTGAAAAAATATCGAGAATATGAAATTGGGCAAAAGTTTTTGGATTGGGACTCGAACCCGGACCTCCTGGCTACCGTTCAAGTGCACTACCATTCCGCTACCGAGACCTACAACTGGTGCCCGTTAATTGGTAAATACTTGAGGGTGTACATGTGAAAAATATCATTTGGGCGTTGTCATTTTTTACTTGTGCCATTTTTTCTCGATTTGCTTTGGGATTTAGTGGTGCTTCTGTCAAAAGCACGTTGTGGTTTTCAGGCGCTACTCTCAGTTCGTTGTAAAATGCGTGATGCCAGATCTTTTCCATGTCATCCCAATCCGTCACAATGCCATGCTCCATCGGATACTTCAAAGTGAGAATACTTCTCTTGGTCTGTGCTTCATCACCAATATATGAATCCTAAAATATTTTTTTAATTTTGTAACTTGAAAGCCGAGGAACCGAGCGCTCACCGCCCAACTAACTAGGCTGCGGAATCAAACACCTGGGGCGCTCGGCCAAATAGGGTTCGAGATTTCTAAGCAGCTGCTTCGAGTGTCCTATGAGCATTTTTTGAGGGGGTACAAAAAAATTCCAAAAATTCTTCCTAGAAACTCATCGTCCCCTACAACTTTAGTTTCAGTACTAAGGGTTTCAATCACGCGTTCTCTAGATCGTCATCACAGACAGACTTTACACGTTTATAGTAGTAGGATATAAATGGATTACCAACCATAACTTCGTGGCCTTGGTTTCGTGTCCGACCTACAATCGATGGAAAAACAGCACGAGGTGCATCGTCTCCTGCAAATCCGGCTTTACAAACACCGGATCCATTGTCAATTACTATAGCTGGAATATCATCATCCATTAATATTCAAACAATATTTTTGCTTATAAATAATTCTTCAAAGAATGTCTAACTTTTCTATTTAACAATAAAAAATTACACTTTAGGCCTAGGCTTAGGTTTAGGCCTAAGGCCTAGACTTAGGCCTAAGCTTAGGACTAAGCCTAGCTTAGGCCTAACAAAGATTGATCACTAGCTGCAACACCTCGTTTGGAAAAAATTTTTTTGCATGTGAAAGTACACGAAAAATGAAGATTTTTATGCTAGGTCCTAGCGGCGGACAGAAAGAAAATTTTTTGGCTACAGCCATTTCAATACTATAACCCTTTGTACCCCTTAAAGGGAGTTACATTCTGCGACCATTTGGGAGGAACAAAAATTTTTTCGTAAAAATGCCCCTATTGGGGGTAATTTGATGCGAGAAATCGATTGCACGCATTTCCAAAGCATGAAAACGTTTCCTTGACCCTGATTCAGGGAGTGAGGTGGGTGTATTGAAGCGAAAATCAAACATTTTCGGGAAGACAATATCTTCATGAAGTGAGGCACTTGGAAGCCGCATTTTTTCGACGAAATTTGAGCGATTTTGGGTGTAGCCTTTGTGTAATGCGGTGGCACGAATAATATTCTTTATTGAACAACGTTTCGGAGTTTAACTCCTTCTTCAGGTCTTAGGTCTGTATTTAATAGACAGAGCCCAAAACATGTTGGAGGTCAAAATTAGGGTTCAAAGAAATGGTCATAACTTTTTATGGTTAAAAGCTTTTCAATAACTCTTTTTGCATTTGACAGAGGGTGAAAAGACGCAAATTATGGTATATTAACTTTGGCCTCAACTCTTTGTCTTCATGGTTAAAAACGCCTAACAAAAATGACACCATTTTTCTTAAGAAAAATCGAACTTTCGAAAGTCGCAATTCGACTTTATTTTGCTCGAATAGACTTTAAATCGACTTAAAAACTGTTTACTAGGTCAGAAGAACACTTTCTGATCATTTTTGGAGTATTTTTTGAAAGTTCGATTTTCAACTTATGATGGCCGGATGGCCTGGCGGGCCAAAGATAATATACCATAATTTGCGTCTTTTCACCCTCTGTCAAATGCAAAAAGAGTTATTGAAAAAGCTTTTAACCATAAAAAGTTATGACCATTTCTTTGAACCCTAATTTTGACCTCCAACATGTTTTGGGCTCTATCTCCCCGAAAATGTTTGATTTTCGCTTCAATACACCGATCCCTTCCCTGAATCATGGTTAAAGAAACGTTTTCAAGCTTCGGGAGTGCGCGCAATCGATTCCCCACCTAGAAAAACCTAAGAATCGACGATTTTCTCATAAAAATCCGAAAATGTTTGATTTTCGCTTCAATACACCCACCTCACTCCCTGAATCAGGGTCAAGGAAACGTTTTCATGCTTTGGAAATGCGTGCAATCGATTTCTCGCATCAAATTACCCCCAATAGGGGCATTTTTACGAAAAAATTTTTGTTCCTCCCAAATGGTCGCAGAATGTAACTCCCTTTAAGGGGTACAAAGGGTTATAGTATTGAAATGGCTGTAGCCAAAAAATTTTCTTTCTGTCCGCCGCTAGGACCTAGCATAAAAATCTTCATTTTTCGTGTACTTTCACATGCAAAAAAATTTTTTCCAAACGAGGTGTTGCAGCTAGTGATCAATCCTTGTAAGCCTAAGCCTAATAAAACTAGATTTGGACTCTTAAAAAAATTATGGGACTCTTAAACTTTGATTGGACTTTTTAAAAAAGTATTGGACTCTTAAAAGTTGATTGAACTCCTAATGGCTGATTGGACTCCTAAAGTGTAATAGAGCCAAAAAATCTTTATACAACGAATTATTGATTAATCAAAATGGAAAGAGAAGGCATAGTTTGTACTCTGCAAAAATAGAATAGAGAAAATTCCATTTTCAAAAGAAAAAAGAATCAATTGTGCAAATAAAATAAGTGAATCATAAGGTGTCAAAATCGTTTGTTAAAGGACCAGTCCAGTAGAAAAAAGTTGTCATTTTTTGTATATATTCGGAAAGTTCATGAGAAATGGAGCATTTCTTGTTTTTACGGCATGTTCTGACTCGTTGTCAGGGCCGTACGAGCTCCGAAGTTTTGGGGAGAGCTCCAGCCAAAAATTTTTAAAAAATCATAAGTGCCTCCTTACGTTTTTTTTCGAAAACGTTCCAAAATTTTGGGCAAAAACATAAGAGGGGACCAAGACAATTTTTTTCGTTTTCAAAAATTTTCAAAAATCACCTTGGTCCCCTTATGTTTTTCGTGCCGATTTGTATGATTTAGGAAATTATCTGTTGTACAATTATCTCCCAAAGGAAAATATGCCATCGTTAGTCCAAGTTTCCGGATTTGGGTTCGGACTGTTTTAAACGATCGCAATTTCAAGTTGCTAAACTAATATTACATTTAAATGTCCGAAGGGATGTTAGGCTTGACGAAATTCCATCTACGAATAAACTTTTTTTATGGGTCCCATTCCATGGCAAAAACTCCACTACCGACTTAATTCAATCCTACGTTATATGTGCCCGGTGTAGCTGCTACATCACAACCTGAATCATGGGTGCCATCTTAAAATAATAGTAACAAATTGAAAAAAATCGGAAAAAATCGAAAAAATTGAAAAAATTTGAAAAAATGAAAAAAATTTATAAAAAATTGAAAAAATCGAAAAAATTTGAAAAAAATTGAACCGAAAAACGCAACAAATATTTTGGGACGATCCTTGAGCGCCAATGGTGCTCTGTCTCACGGTTTATCTTGTGAAATAAAAAAAGAGTTTCAAAAAATTTTGAGTGGTGCTTTAAAAAATTCGACTAAAACTCAATTTTTGGTGAATTTTTAAAAAAAGTTCTCAAAATTCCATTGACATGGCCGGTCCCTTTAAGCCTAAATTTAAACCAGGAAATAATATTTTTCATACAAAGTATGTTTTATAAATTGTTTGGCAAGCTCTGAGAATTGTTTAACTATCGCTCGCCAAAAATAGTTTAATAAAAATCGTGATTAATTCTAAAATATGGGTTATAATAAGTTAATTGAAAGAATGGTTTATGAACCATTTTTTGTAGTTATGAGACTTTTTTGAAATGTGAATGATTAATTAAATTGTATTCTTGGCCCGAAAAAATGCTTCTACTTACTTTGCAGCAGGGCCGTAGCCAGTGACGTAGGCAGAAGGGTTTTGTATGGGGGTCCAGCACTTTTTGAAAAAAATTTTTACAAGGTCATAAATCAAACAATTTTTTCTGTAGAATGGGGGAGGGCACGTGCCCCCTCTTGCCTACATCACAAGGTGAAGAAAATCGACTTTGGAAATTTCAAAGTAATTTTTGACAATGTTAGGAGCAACAGATTGCGAAAGTTTTTATCAACATTTATTCGGCCAGTGTTCAGCACAATTTAAAAAAACCGCATAAAAATTCGTTAGAGGGGCTGCGAGAACGACTAAAAATATTGATGTTGCAGACCAAAATGATCGCTCTGTAGTTACGGCACTGCTATGCAAAAATACAACTTGATTTATTATTCTCGAGTCATTACTTTAGTTGTTCTCTTGTCATTTCTTTGCGTCTACCATATGGTACATTGGCAAAAAGAGGTTAATCGCTAAAACACTGCTCTTAAAAATGAGTCTGAATAATTCCGTATATTGCACGCTGTTTTATAATGAATCTTATTGTTGTCAAAATTTGATTAACTATTGTAACGGGGTAGAATACCTAACATATTGCCAAGAATCAGATTTGTTCGAAGATCTTGCGATTTACGTGGAAACCCCTATTGATGCAGTAGAAATTGTTTTTTCGGCTATAATTATATTAATATCGATATTTGGAAAAATTGATGGTACTTTTAAATGGTGTATTATGAATATCGCTATAATGCATTTGTTTTATCCCATATTTACGAGATTTATTATCTATGATTGGTTGGCAAAGATATATACCCCTGCAAGAACGGATTCATGGGGATGGCCAAGGTGGAAAAGAGGGCTTTTCTTAAATGGAATTTTGAGTAAGGTTCATAAAATTGATTTGAAAGTATCAAGTCTGAGCAAGTAACCTAAAAAATTTCCGTTCAATTCGATCCGAGGGCCGGATAGAAAAATGTAATTCATAAAAAAGAATCTGCCGGCATTGCGAAAATTTAGGGAATGAATAATATAGACGTAGCCAAAGTGGTCGCTTTGACCCAATTAGTAACTTTAATTTTTTTAAATGATCCTATTACCCCTAATTTTATGCGGGAATCGATTGTGCGCATTTTTAATATGTGAAAACGCTTTCCTGACTCTGATTCAGGAAAAAAAAGTTGGTTTTTGATGCGAAGCTTTCCAATTTCTTTTTTTTGCACGCAACTTTAGGGTCTAAAAAAGTAACAATTTATTCATCGTCAACATTATCTTCATAAAAGTCATCAAAATTAATTTTTTCCCTGAATCAGGGTCAGGGAAACATTTCCAAGGTTCGGGAATGCGCGCAATCGATTCCCCGCATAAAATTAGGTGTAATAGGGTCATTTTTAGAAAAAATTTTTTTTGACGATAACTCGCAATAAACGGCCCTCCCCTTTTAAGATGTTATAGGTGGTCCCTTAGGTTAAAAAAACTTCGTCATAGATCCCCTTAAAGGATTAGTCCAGTCAGTTACAACCATATGAAAAAATGATATATTCGGAAAGATCATAAAAATGGAGCATTTTTTGTTTTTACGGCATATTCTGAATAGTTGTAGTTTTCGAGATAATTGCGTTTGAAATTTTGAATTTGTTACAAGTTCTTCGTTGTAATACACAAACTTTTTTGAATTTTTGCGGAAAAATCGATTTTTGCATCAATCTTTTAAATTTTCTTAAAATGAACATTGTAGCAATTTATTATAGCTAAATGAGACGAACAAAATGATACCAAAATTATCCAATTTAAACATTGTTTTGGGTTATTGAAACGAAAA
>OZJO01008374.1:0-15926 GCA_900406225.1 Acrobeloides nanus
TTGTCAATAAAAGTGAGAAAAAATGTTCGGATATTGTAATGTTTTAATATTCCAACACAAATATACAGTTGTGTTATGTATGAAAAAAAAAACGAATAAATTTTGACATTTTTAACAAAGTATAGTTTCCATGAGTAAAGTGCATACTTTACTCTTAGAAATTACAAATTAATAAACAACCGTTATCGAAGACCAATACCGTCAATTGAAATAGTTTTAAGGCCTAACTACTTTGTTAGAACTAATTTTGTTCGTAATAGAGCAATCGGTAACTGTTTTGTCCGTAACGGTAACGTTTGCCCTAGTACCATAAAAATACCGTTTTAAGTTTTGAGCATTACTCTTATAGTATAGCATGGTTCCCAGATAATTTTTGGTTGTAGTAACTTTTCGAAACGAAAATTCTTCGAAATGGATCTTTCTCTTGTTTCAAATAACAGTTTGGATACAAAAATCAGAGCGTTCGAAAGGTCCAAACGAATTTTTTATTAAAAGCCAAAAAATTTTAAATACATGTTTATTCATAAAAAAAGTTTCGGGATTTACCCCCACAACACAGAAAAAGCGGACATCACGACATTTTTCACATGGAATTTCGAATTTTTGACGCCCAAAAAAATGCGATTTCTCGGGATAGTGATGTTCAAAGTTGTTCCCCATGAAATGGATAACAATTTTGTACACATCACTTTTTCAGAAAAAATCATTTGGGTGATCAAAAATTCGAAATTCCGTGTGAAAAATCTATAACTACATGTCCGCTTTTTGAACGTTGTGAGAGGATAATCCTTTCATATCAACTTTGTATTTAGAGTGATCGTTAACAGTCTCGAAACGCAGCTTGAGGCGTTAGCAGAGGCGCTAATCGTCTCGAAATTTCACGGCAGCAGTATCGAAATCGGGACTCATTTCGAGACGGCGTCTCGAAACAGATTGAATGTGTCTGAACATTGACACGAAAACCCTGAATTTTACATTTTTAAATACGCTTAATTATTGGGTGTATTTACAGTGTGCGGAAATTATCGACGAGGGAATCCACCGCACATAATTTTATCGGAATTTTACGCACATGGATTTTCCCACGGATTTTACTCACAATTTACTAGGATTTTATCACATCTTTGAAATCTCGGTAATTTCTTGGAAAAACAACTCCAAAAATGTTTCAAAATCTTAATTTAGGCTATTAAAAAACATACTCTGAAAAAAACCGCGTCAAAAATGCATTTTCCTTCAAAAATTATGATTTTTTTCAACTCCAAATTTTCTATAGGAAAATTTTTAAAATAATAATTCTTGAAGGAAAAATGGATTTTTGACGCGGTTTTTTTTCAGAATATGGTTTTAATAGCCTAAATTACGATTAGAGACGTTTTTGGACTGATTTTTCTAAGAAATGATCGAGATTTCAAAGATGTGCGTAAAATTCGTGGGAACAATCCTCGTGAATAAAATCCGTGCGGATTTTTAATGTGCGGTGGATTCTCCTATTGCCAAATTGTCCGACCCCCCCCCCCCCCCCCCCATCCGCAATGTAGAATACTTTTTGTCATAACTTTTGATAGGAACATCAATTCATCGTGATCTTGGTGTCATTTTAAAACTCACGTTCTAAGTTTAAAATGACATCAAGATCATGATATATAGATGTTCTTATCAAAAGTTATGACAAAAATTATCCGAAAATATGGATAAAAGAACCCCTTCGCAGATTAATATAATCTGAGAAGGGTAGTGCTTACGAGTTCTTAGTTAATTTTAAAAATTAAAAAAAATGAAACTGAAAAAACATCCAGATAGAGTTTGGACGCTATCGGATGAAACTGATGAGTCGTAACAGCTTTTAATACAATCCGGAAACTGTGGCGACTCTTAATTTTACTTTGTTTTATACTTTTTCCTCTCTCTCGGTACGCCGCTGACCGTCTGATTTTGCAAGTTAAGCAACGTTGGGCCCGGAGTGTCTAAGTTCGGTTTCCGAAGCCTTGAGCATGTGTAGTCCCCTGGCTCCGGGGCGTTGGGCATGCGCAAAAAGCCCCAGTAATTTACGAGTAACTCCTGTTGTGGGTTGTGCACCCTTCATCCCTCCTGAAAATGAATAGGAAGAGGGAGGCAGGAAAAAATATTAGTACGCATGGAAAATACACTATTTTAAACATGGGGGCAAATCGCATAAGCACCGTTTTTTTAAATTGAAGTATCAAATTTTAACTTTGCATTTTTTAAGTTTCAAACAAACAAGTGATCTTTATTGAAAATGAGCGATTCTCAAAACGCAACAGTGAACATTTCGCAAGAAGCAAAGTCGGACACGAGTGTCTCGACTCCTTTGAATGTTACGGAAACTTCGAATGCTGATTTTGTTACGCCTAAGTCGGCTGGCGAGCCGCCGATTCGAGTTCCAGGACGTAAGAAAGTAATTCGTGTGAGCAAGCCGAAGTTGTTGAAAAATCGTTATCCACTTCGTGACTTGGAAAAAATTCATCGTTCTGGAGAGCATCCTTCCTATAAGCAAATGATTGACGAGGCGATCTTCAAATTGGACTCACGCAAGGGTGTTAGTCGTGCCGCCATCAAGAACTACATTGCGAAGAAGTATCCGATTGGCGATCGAAACGGAGCGGTGGGTCATTTTTATTTTTAACCTTACACGGGTAAATAAAAAAACCATACTTTTGTGTTTTTTGGCAAAAAATTGTCTAAAATCGCATGAAAATATTCTTTATAGGTGATTTTTGAAAAAAATTTTTGAAAAATTTCACCAAAAAATGCAAAAGTACGGATTTTTGCTCACAATGTAGTTCACCTTTTCTTCTTTTTTCAAGATTTGATAATACCGATTGAATCAGGAAATAAAAAGTCTGTGTATTAAGCAGTGGTGTAACCAGACTCAAAGAATGGGGGGAACCTTTTCAAAAAAAAATTTTCACCCTATAAATTTACTTCTAAAATTTAAAATTTTTAGATCAATGCTTTCATCCGAAAGGCAATCAAGAAGCTCGTCGAACAGAACATTTTGATCTTAGTCGAAGGTGCAACCCAGAAGTCGGCTCGCTATCGTTTGGCACCAGAAGTTAAGCAGCACATGAAAAAAGTTGAATCGAAGACTATTCCAACATCGCCAAAGTCGGAAGAAGCTAAGAAGGCTGGCGAGGCAAAGAAAAAACGCAAGGTGGCGACTGCTGCTAAGATCAAGGATGCCGAAGGAAAGAAGAAGACGGGTGTGTCCAAGAAGAAGGTCGTGATGACTCGTAAACCGGCACAAGAAAAGACTAACTTTCTGGCAAAGCCTAAGGTAAAGAAATCGGCTAAAAAGAAGACGCCAAAGGCCGCAATTAAGAAGTCGCCGCCGGCTGCAGCATCGGTGAAGTCGTCCGCGAAAACTGACAAGGCCTAAGGATCTAGTTTTTTAAATATATGTTATTTTGTTGATGTTTTATTGCCTTGTCAGTTCTTTTATTGTATATGTTGAAAAAATTTTGTTTTTGTTTTCCTATATTTTATTTGATGATGTATAAATGTTCAGTTTTGATAATTTGATATGTGCTAAGTTGATCTCAATTAATTACTTTATGAATTTAAGGGGGTAAGAATCGTGACTGCATCTCTGTCAGAAAACCCCTAGCAAGTGACTTTTTTTGCGTGCATCGATAAATTCTGAAATTTTTTCTGGGGGTCAAAAAATGGAAAAAATTGCATCAAAATTAGGGTTATAAGTTTTAACCCCAACACAATCATTTTTAGGGGTAATTTTATGCGAGGAATCGATTGCGCGCAAATTTTTCCATTTTTTGACCCCCGGAAAAATTTTCAGAATTTTTCGATGCGCGCAATCGATTCCTCGCTTACCCCTAGAAAGTCACTTTCTAGGAGTTTTCTGACAGAGATGCAATCACTATTCTTATCCCTTTAAGAATGTGGAAACCGAAATCACGTGTTTAAAAATCGATAAATTATTTTTCATTAAAAATGACCAAATTTTCTCTTAAAATGTCCAGAAATGTTCGATTGTGGAACAAACTTTCTTCGTGCTTCAATTCTATTTCAGCTTGCATAAACAAGATTCAAGATGACTGATCGCTCATTATACATGGCGGCTATACGGCTGGCAATGCAACTCCAAGCTGCACCGGCGTTCAACGAATCGTCTTCTTGTGATCCCTACTGTTTTTTTTTGCATGTAATTTATAAGACTCTGGTGCAGTTTGCGCGTCCAATCAAAGATGTACGTGTCCAATAAAAAATTTTTATGAGTAATATCAATTAGGCCTAAGCCTATTGATATTACTCATAATATTTTGATTGGATGCGTAAACCATCTATTGGACGCGCAAACTGCAGAGCCATTTATAATGTGGCATTTTTTAAATTTATGAATAAAAATTTCATATTTTAAATCAAAAAGCACCATTCTTCACCAAACATTCTGAGCATTTTCAGCTTAAAAACGGCAAATTCCAAACAAAAAATCGCGAAACTTTTGTTTAAAAAACAGGGGCGTAGCCAGAAAAAATTTGGAGGAGGCTGAAGTGTAAAATTTTTGGCGACTTTTTGGTCTTTACCAAAAAACCAGCGCCGCAGGCGAAAAATTTTTTGAAAGTACTTGTTTTTAAGTTGAAAATGCTCAGAAATTTACAATTTTTGGTGAAATTTTGCCAAAGTTTTAGATTTAATTGCGAAAAAATAGTTAGAGATTCATACATCGACAAGCAGGGGAGGGATAGAGTCCGAAAATAACAAGTGGATCCATGTAATTTTGGTCAAAAATTTAAGAAGTGGGTCCAAATATAGGCGTGTTTACAAAAAATCGACTTTCAAATTTTGGGCAAAAACATAAGGGGAACCCTTGTGTGCTTTTTCGGATTTTGGGCAAAATAAGAAGTATCACAATTTTCGGCCAATAAGTAGGGGGAAGGACAGTCCCCCCCCCTTGCCCACCTATGTAGAGATTTATGAAAAAAGGAGGCTATGATAAAGAATACTAATTTCTGAAAGTGCACCCACTAATTTTTTAAATTTTTACAAAGATTTTCATATCTTCGTGTTCCGCATAGCCGAAAATCTGCGTTTGCAAAAAATTGGTCAATTCGGACGATTTTTTTAATTGAAATTTTTTAAAATTAGCACCCCTATTTTTTTACAAAATTTTTCGTCAAAAATTAATCAGTATCGTATTCCTCGTACCCGAAAATCCTCGAGTATAAAAAATCAGCGCATTTCGACATAGGAGTCAGACTTTTTCTTGTTTTAAACACTCTTGCATAAGAAGGGACCAAAAGGGAAATTTCTTCGGATTTCGGAAGGGGCTTAGCCATCATTGACTACGCCACTGTTAAAAAACCGAAATCAAAGGTCATAAAGAAGACGGACCCCAGGGCCAGGGGGCGAAAAGGTGCCATCACCCAATGGGTGATCATCCACTGGGTGAATTACCCACAATCACCCACTAGGTGGTGATTAGGGGCTCTAGAATTTTTCACAGCGATCGATTTTCTCCACTTTCCCATGGTCAAAATTAAAAAATTCTTTCATATTCGTGTTCCCATAACAAAAATTCCCCGGGATACAAAAAATCAGCCGATTTGGAAAAAATTTTTAAAGAAAAATCGAATTTTTTATCCCTTGTAAAAAATTTGAATTTTCAACAAAAAATCCAAATCGGCTGATTTTTTATACCCATGGGTTTTTCGATATGGGGAATTCGAATCTGGAGAAATTGTTTGATTTTGACCATGGGAAAGTGGAGAAAATTGATCGTTGTGAAAACTCCGCTTTTTCTTTGTGAAAAGTCCTAGAGCCGTGGGTGATTCACCCATGCCCATCCATTGGATGATAGTTGGGTGCTATATCCCATTTTCGCCCCCTGAGGCACCATTTATACTTGCCGCAAGACGCGCGCGTCTTGCGGCAAGTATAAATGGTGCCTGAAACGAACAGATTTTTATCTGTTTTCCCTACTCTAAATTTGTTGATATGCAAACAGTTTCAATTTGTTCCTTATTACGGTTTAAAAATTAATTTTTTGAAAGCTCATTTTTTTGTCAAAACACAAAAAATTGTGTCCATTCTTCTATACTAATCTGTGGAGTACAGAAAAGGTTGGAAAAAAGAGACGGCACAAAAATTGTAGTTTGAACACTAGAACGTCCAAATCGAGTATTATTTCCCCAAGACAAAATTATTGGCCGACAATCTTTTTCTAACAAAGTAGTCATTGATTTTGAATAGAATTTAGCCACACCAATGTTAAAGATGATGATAACAAAATTGGCATAGTTTTGTGTTGACTAGCATTTTATATTTAAAAAAATATTTTTACGATTAATTTGTATCATTTGATTTTTATCGTCTAGAAAAACAAGTTTACTTGTGAAGAATACTGGAGGCGGAGAAGTTCTGGCAAAGGATGTACGAAATCCTGACATGGGATGCAAAAGTCTTGTCCATGGGTGCAAAAAGTACTGGCATAGAATATAATAAGTCCTGGCATAGAAAATTTTTAGTTTTAATGGATTTACAACAATCTTCATCACGATTTTTTATTGTGAACTTGTCAGGACGTCTTGATAAATTCCCAATAAAAAAATCTGCAACTTTGTGATGAAACTTGTTATAAATCCATTAAAACTAAAATTTTTCCTATGTCAGGACTTATTGCATTCTATGTCAGGACTTTTTGCACATATGAACAAGACTTTTTGCATTCCATTTCAAGACTTCGTACATCCTTTGGCAGCACTTCTCCTCCCCTGTATATTTTCAACAAAAAAATTAAGAATGCCATCAACTTTGAGTAAATTGGTTGCCTATAAACCTTCTTTAAAAGAAGCCACTCCGGCTATAGTTGGCCTTTCGTTGGCTTTTGTTGTTGTTAATCTTTACAAAAGAAGATATAAACTAGGGTACTTTTGAAGTCTTTTTCTAATTTTTTATATAAATTTTAGCCGAAATGCAGCCGGACCATTTTTGAAAAAGCAGGCAACAAAGAAAAATGAAGACAAAGCTCATGTAGATTGGGTGTTTTTGCGGAAAATTTACAGGATTGCCAAAATTTTGATTCCAAGATTCTTTTCATGCGAAGTAAAAAATGCAAATTTTGTATAAAGTGTCCCAAAAAGTGTAATTTTCGTGATTTTTTCATGAATTTTGGACCCGAAATTTTTTTCTAAAAGTGACCCGTATAGGGGTAATTTGATGCGGGGAATCGACTGCTCGCACTCCCGAGGCGTGAAAACGCTTCCTTGACCCTGATTCAGGGTCAAGGAAGCGTGTTGAAGGGAAAATGAAAAAAACCAACTACCTAGGGTTTTTCTATGCGAGAATCGATTGCACGTGTTTTCGAAACGTGAAATGCTTTCTTGCCTCTGATTCATGGAATCAACCGATTTCTCGCATAGAAAAAACCCTAGGTAGTCGGATATCCTGTCAAAATCTGAATTTTTTTCATTTTCGCATCAATACACTATCCTGAATCAGGTCCAATGAAGCGTTTTCACGCTTCGAGAGTGCGCGCAATCGATTCCCAGCATCAAACTACTAAAAAATGACCCAGGGGTCATTTTTAGAAAAAAATTTCGAGTTCAAAATTTATGAAAAAATCACGAAAATTCCACTTTTTGGGACACCAGTATTTACATTTTTTGTCTGGTTTTAGGTTTTTTATATGGGTCTCATAGCTGTCAGTTTATTATGTCGAACTTATGCTGATGTTTGGATGATTACAACTTCAACAAGGATTGAAGCGTAAATTTGTAATACTTTTTTTTAACTAAAAAATTTTTTTAGATCGATCATTGATCGTGATCAAAAAATTTTCCGAAATTCCGTGTTAAGCTATTTCTTAGCTATGCCATTGATTTCATTTGTTAACAGTCTGCTAAAATTCGGTCTCAGCGAGTTGAAAATACGTTTCCGTGAAAAATTGACAAACCATTTGTACAAGCAGTATTTGGAGTAAGTCATCCTCTACATCTTATTAGGGGTGCACAAGTTAAAAAATGGGAGTCCCAGCTTAAAATTGAAAATTTTTCCCGAAAATCAAGTCCCGTACAATCTACTTTTTATAACTTCTCTGCATCCCTACCCCATATTCAAAAAAAAACTTTTCTTCTAGCGGATTCACCTTCTATAAAATGTCAAATCTCGATAACCGTATTGCAAATGCCGATCAACTTTTGACACAAGATGTAGACCGATTTTGTGAGGGTCTAGTTGAACTGTATTCAAACTTGTCTAAAGTAAAAAATCTGAAAATTTTTCAGTAAATTCCAAAAATGTTTAGCCTTTGGTGGATGTTGCATTATATGTGTTCAAACTAGGAGGAGCACTAGGCTTTCAAGCACCGTCAAAATTGTTCATTTATTTGTTGATATCTGGGATTTTCTTGACCTATTTGAGAAGGCCAATAGGAAAAATGACTGTGGTGGAGCAACAATTGGAAGGAGAATTTCGATTCGTAAACTCGAGATTAATTATGAACAGTGAAGAAATTGCGTTTTATCAAGTAACTTTTTGAATTTTTTTAATGATGTCCAAATCGTTTCAATAAACAGAATTTTATTGATGATCAAGCAACATTGCCTGATCATCAATAAAATTCTGTTTATTAATGCGATAGATCGGCAGTACAATTTCATCAAACCAGCGGGAAAAAATTGAAAAAATTCGATTCAAAAAATTGAACAAAGTTGAAAATAATTCGAAAAAAAACTGAAAATTTTGAAAAAAAATTGAACCTTCAGCAGGATTTTTTTGATCATCAAAATCACTAATCTCGCATATTTTAGGGCAATGAACGAGAAAAAATCTCCGTGACCAACTCATTCCAACGAATGATTTCACATCTACGTGGTCTAACACTTTTCCGTTTCTCTATTGGTTTCCTCGACAATATTATCGCCAAATATTGTGCCACCATGGTTGGCTGGTACACAATTAGCATGCCATACTTTGACTTTAAAAATGAGAAAATGATGCAAAAATCGAAAAATGAATTAATCCAGGTGAGCATAAAATGTAGCATAAAATTTGTTTCTGATTTTATGCTTCATGACCAATCGTTTCAATAAACACGATTTTATTGAAAATCAGACAAAGTTACACTTTTTTTTGACAACTTTGTGACAACTTTTTTTGCTTGAACGCAGCCTTACTCATCCTGTACACTTTTTAGGATTACTACAATTCCGGTCGAATGATGTTCCGCTTAGCCGAGGCGTTAGGCCGTCTTGCTCTAGCCGGCCGTGAAATGACTCGACTTTCTGGATTTACCACTCGAATCGACACCCTTATGAACGTGTTAGACGATCTCCGTAAAGGTCAATATCAACGGACTATGGTCTCCGACGCCTCGCCGGATTCCCCTGCAAGTGAAAAACGCCGACTGTTGGAAGAGGCTGCCGTAGAAAGTGGTCTTACGGAAGCTCCCGACAGATTAGTCCCTGGTTCAGGAGAGATTTTTATTCAAGACAATGTGATTCGTTTCGAAAAAGTTCCCCTTGTGACCCCGAATGGTGACGTGTTGATTCGATCACTCGATCTAGAAGTGACTTCTGGCACCAATGTACTTATCTGTGGACCAAATGGGTGTGGTAAAAGCTCATTGTTCAGAGTACTAGGAGAGTTGTGGCCATTGTTTGGTGGAAGATTGACCAAGCCAGAAAAGGGGAAACTTTTTTATGTGCCACAGGTATAACATAGATTACAGCAAGGAGAAAAAGAAAGACATTTTAGAGACCTTATATGACACTCGGTACACTGAGAGACCAAGTTATTTACCCGGATAAACCAGCTGATATGAGAAAGAAGGGTATTCGAGATCAAGATCTAGTAGATTATCTAGAGCAAGTTCAACTTGGGTATATTTTGAGTCGAGAAGGTGGCTGGGATAGTGTTCAAGATTGGATGGATGTACTTAGTGGTGGAGAAAAACAGAGGATTGCTGTAAGCAGATTTTGTCTCTAAAAATCAGGAAACGGGTTTGAATTAGCCTGAATATTGACACGAAAACCCTGAATTTGATTTCGTTTCATTCTCTTCGTTCCATTAGAGCCTATGCCTTTTTTTGTTGTTGAACGAAACGATTCGTTCGTCTTAAAAATTAACGAATTTTTCAAATTTTTGAAATTTGTCGTAAAAAATAACCAGATTTTGAAAATTTTTCTAATTTTTTCCGTTTTTTAGATGGCTCGACTATTCTACCAACGACCTCAATTTGCTATCCTGGACGAATGTACGTCAGCCGTCTCCGTTGATGTCGAAGGAGCTATCTATCGAAGATGTCGTGAGTTGAACATTACACTCTTCACCGTCTCCCATAGAAAATCTTTATGGGTCCATCATGAATATTACTTACACATGGATGGCCGAGGAAGCTATGAGTTTGCAAAAATTGATGAAAATTCTACCCAATTTGGATCATAGTTTTGATATTTATTTTTCACTTGTATCAGGGCCGTATCCAGGATTTTCAAAATCTACAGTTTGAAGATTTTTCAAATGAAACATACGTATTCGGATAGCCCATATACTAGTTTGAAGACGATTTTTAGTCAAAAAAATTTTTCGCTTCACCCCTTGGCTGTAGGGTCAAAAAGCTCAAAAATCGACAAAGTCGATTTTTTAACCCTTCAGCCAAGAGGGATGAGGTGAAAAAATTTTTCGACTAAAAATCGTCTTCAAACTCATATATGGACTATCCGAATACGTATGTTTCATTTGAAAAATCTTCAAACTGCAGATTTTGAAAATCCTCGATACGACCCTGACTCTTGTATAAATAAAATCTGCATAAAAAATTTTTTGCCTATTGTGTCTTGAAAACTTCATTTGCCACAGTGACCTTCGTATAATTTTGTTCGACATGGTGCTTTCCTTTTTCATTGGTGGCCTCGACTTTTATGACACCTTGATCTGCTTGAGTAGGGTCCTAAAAGTTGGACACAAGAATAAAAAATTTTTGGGACCCCTATTGAAGCGAAAAGTCGCAAAAATGCGATTTTTGCCTAAAAACTACCCCTTTTGGGGTAAAAAAATGTGCAGGGAAAGAAAAAGCGTTGTTTTTAGACAAAAATATGCTATTTGCTTGAATTTTCGCGTCGATATACAGCTTTTTTGAATCCGAGAAATTTTATCAATGTCAAATTCGGATTCCCCGAACATTTTTACCCCAAAATAGGTCGTTTTAAGGCAAAAATCGCATTTTTGCAACTTTTCGCTTCAATACAGCTTTCCTTGAATCAGAGAAGCGTTTTTTCGCTTCGAAAATGTCAAATTCGAATTCCCCGCAAGTTTTTACCCCTAATGGGGTCATGTCCAGGAAAAAATTTTCACTTTTGTGCCCCCCCCCCCCTATTGTATAGTAGCTCCATTAAATTTTAATTTGATAGCTTTTTACAAAAAGATTTACCTTGATAATCAGGGTGCATATGTATTTTCCAACTTGTTTCTTAATTTTTGTCACATATCGGTCACCAACAAGCTCTTTATCCTTGAGATACCATTTGACTGTCGGCTCAGGATTAGAATTACACATACATTCGAATAAAACTGAACCATCTGGTTTGTTGATAATGCTCGGTTTATTATCGAAGAATGGGGCAATCGGCATGTTTTAGAAATTTGAACAAATTTCTAAATTTTACACCAAAAAGAAAATTTATAAGCATGTAGAGTGCACGGCGGACCAAACTGTTCAAAAAGTGGGGGCACCTCCAACCCCCCCTAACGTAATCATCAAAAATGAACTAACATAATCAATTTAGGGCCGAACCCCCTCCCCAACATGATTACGTAATATCTGGATGACCCCTTATATAGCTTTTTTGATGCATCCCTGCGTGGTCATATAGCAGGAAAACCAGGATTAATACTAACTAATCCTGAAAAAGTTTTTTCCGCCATACGACCACGCAGGGATGCATCAAAAAGTATAAAGATCCACTTTTCTTTTCGTTTCAATGTACGCGTTGTCTAATTCAAAAGTTCCGTGGTAGCAAAAAAAATTTTCGACTATATAGAAAATCGAAATTTACAAGCTAAAGTTTAGAATCGATTCATCTGCAAAACACTCTTAGCAGCAAGCATTTAAATCAATCGGATCCCGAAAAAATAACGTAACAAAACCCACTAGGATCTTATTCGAGGACACACTTCGAGCAAATTTTTCCTCAACTTCGAATGAATCAATCAATTTGGGTACACACTAGCAAAAGTGAGCTTGGAAGTGAAAAGTTTCAATCCGGGCTCATGTTTCTCTTGGACATTATACGAATTGTGTTATCGGTGACATGATCAGATAACACACATACAGGGTGGGCCAAAAAATCAATTTTTGAGTTTTTTGTGAAAAATTTTCAAAAAATTTTGGATCTCTTCCCTCTGGGGAGACGCAATCAACAGGATTCCAAAAATTGATAATTTTTTTGAAGCAATTTTATGGAAAAATATCCTCTAAAGGCTTAAGCTTAAGCCTAGGCTTAAACTTAACCCCAGGCTTAAGCTTGGGCTTAGGCCTAGGCTAAGATTAAACATTGTTCAAATTCGATAATTTTGATGTCATTTTATTCATCTCGGCGGGCGCCACCCCATTTACCCCACCAACTTGCCCCACGTTGTAAATTATAACGTAGGGCAAGTTGGTGGGACAACTGTATAACGTGGGGCAAATTGGGTGGCGCCTCTCGGCGAGTTATACAAAAATTCATTCTATGTGTTATTTCCAACAATGTCAAGGATTTTGAATTTTATGATTTGTTAAATCGTTTCAATAAACAATCTGATTGATCTACAAGCTCTTCGTTTCAATGTTCAAACTCATTTTTTTTCGCAATTCTGTTTCGCTCATAACTTTTAGTCGTTAGATTTTCAAGTAGTGTGCCGCAAAAGGCACTCAAGTAGTACCGAAAATCTAACCATAAAAAGTTATGAGCGAAAAAAAATTGCGAAAAAAATTTTCAAACGAGTTTGAACATTGAAACGAAAATAAAAACTGATCCTGCGCACTCAGGAATTTCGTTTCAATATACAGATTTTTGACAGAAAATTCCATTTTTGCATCAATTTTTAAACTTCCATAAAATGAACATTGTAGCAATTTTTATAACTCGCCGAGACGAATAAAATGACACAAAAATGATCAAATTTGAAACAAGTTTTAGGTTATTGAAACGAAAACATGAATCAGAATTTTCGTTTCAATAACCCAAAACTTTTTTTTCAAATTTGATAATTTTGGTGTCATTTTATTCGTCTTGGCGAGTTATAAAAAATTGCTACAATGTTCATTTATGGAAGTTGAAAAAATCGATGCAAAAATGGAATTTTCCTCCAAAAGCCTGTGTATTGAAACGAAATGCCTGAAGTTTTTATTTTCGTTTCAATGTTCAAACTCATTTGAAAATTTTTTTCGCAATTCTGTTTCGCTCACAACTTTTTACGGTTAGATTTTCAAGTAGTGCCGAAAAAGCAAAAAATGCTCCAAAATTTTTGCTCTTTTACATGGTATCAACTCTCCAAAAGTGGACTGGTTATTTAAAAACAAAGTCCAATTGCACTATAGAAAAGTCGATTTGCACTTTTTTCAAATTTTCTTAGAAAACAAAATCCATTTGCACTACAAAAAGTGTAGCCTTTGTACCCTGACCAATCAACCTAATCTGGGTCAGCTAGCTCATATTTAACTGTGTTTAAGGTTGACATATGTTTTTGTCTATTTTATATTCCAATTTTTATTAATAAAAAAATTCATATAACAAATTTTTACATAAGATTTACAGGGTATATAAAAAACCGGAATTTGAGCGATTTTTTTCAATTTTTTCGAGCCGAAATTTTTTTTCAAAAATGATTAGAGATAATTTTATGCAGGGAATCGATTGCGCACATTTCTAACGCTTCCCTGACCCTGAATCAGGGAACCGGAGTGTGTGTATTGAAGAGAAAATTGAAAAGTTTTAGATTGTTGATAATGCTCGGTTTAACGATAATCAATTTTTCTTTGATCAGAGAAGCGTTTTCAAGCTTCGGGAATGCGCGCAATCGATTCTCCGCATAAATTCACCCCAGAAAGTCATTTTCAGACAGAAAATTTTAAAAATTTTGCTTCAATACACACACCCCGATCCCTGAATCAGGGGTGTGTGATTGAATTTTGGCTTAAAAAAATCGAATTTTTACCAAAAAAAGTCGAATTTTGGCCAAAAGTCGAATTTTATCGCCCAAATTCCAGTTTTGTTTTATACACCCAGTAATAGAAAAAAAGAATCGAAACGCAAGCATATTTCGATCAGTTTAATGACCAATTCCATGCGATTCAAAAGAACCTTCAGGTTTTTTAGGAAATGGTATAGTATTTTTCGCTAAATCATCCCCATAAGAGGGGTATTCATGACCAGCCTTTGTCATATATTCCCTAGGTTTTCCCTCTGCGAGCAAAGAATTCACCAAATCAATATACTTCGTTTGAGCTTCTTTCTAAAAACATGCACAACTTTAGGAATAACATTTTTTGATTACCTGTGAAAGACCTTTGAATTGCTTCCATGCATCGTGCTTGCGATGCTTGAGGATATCGTCTTTTGGAGGTTCTTCCTCATCTATATCTCCAAGGAAGGCCTATAATTTATGTTTAGTTTTTACTGTTATAAGCAGTGGCGTAGCCAGACTTCAAGAATGGGGGGGGGGAACCTTTTCAAAAAAAAATTTGGGTATATTGTAGAATACGGTATAGGCTCGAATTTGGTCTGGATCGACTTATTTCAATGTAACACGATTCCAGAAGCACAAAAAACGCAAAAATAATTATCGCTCTAAACTTTTTAGGGTAGTTCTCTGGGGGTTACCTAGAGGGTACCCCCTATAAGGGAGGTACTCCTAAAGGGTAATATACCTAATACGGTACTGACTCGAATTCGGTCAAAGCAATTTCAAAAAAACTCACGAAATTTTCAATTTTCGACGAAAATTTTGCTGAAATCTTTGAGTTAACACAAAAACTAGCGCCGCAGGCGAAATTTTTGAGAAATACTTATTTTTAAGCTGAAAATGCTCAGAAAATTACAATTTTTGTAGAAAAAATGGAAAATTTTTGGTGAAAAAAGTAGGAAATTTTTGGGAACTTATGCACTTCGGCCCCCCCCAAAAACTGCATAAATCAAACATTTGGGGGGGGGGCCAAACTGCACTGATCAGTGCACTTCGCCCCCCCCCCAAATTTGGGAGGGCCGAAGTGCATAAGTTCCAATTTTTGGACTTTTTTTATGAAAAATCATAAGGGGAAGAAAAATCATAATTAGGAAACTTTGTTCATTTTTCGGATTTTGAAGGGGCCCGGGCCCATCTGGGTACGCCACTGTTTATAAGCTGTTTTTTACAAACTAAAATAAATGACCTGTTGACTAAGGCCATAAAGTTTTAAAGTATCAGGTTCATAAGGTTCTTCTGAATAAGGGGATGATTTGAAAACCCTTTGAGCCTCTTCAAAGTCTGCCGAAAGCGAATATGGCCTAAAAATAATCTATTTCGAGACGGTTGACAACAATTTTGCATTATATATGTTACCGGTAGAACTGAGAATCCGGCATCTCAGATATGCCTAGGCAGAACTGAGATTCTCAGCTCTGCCTAGGCATTTAGGCTTAAGCTTAGGCCTAACAAGGGACATTCACCAGGTGATAGTCCCAGTTTTTTTTAAAACGATTGTAACTGATTCTATAGGCCCTAGAAGTTACGAAAACATCAAAATTAGAGTTCCCTAGTTCGATTTAGGGGTAAAATTCGGGTTTTTATGCCAAAAAATGCCAAAAATAGCGTTTTCTTTGAAATTAAGGGGCCTCCAAAAACACTTTTATTTGACTTCTTTCGTCGAAATTTCGACATTTTCCACCGTTTTTGGCTATGGCGAACATTTTCTAAGTGTTTTTAGA
>OZJO01008377.1:0-23633 GCA_900406225.1 Acrobeloides nanus
TTTCAAACGCAATTATCTCGAAAACTACAACGATTCAGAACATGCCGTAAAAACAAAAAATGCTCCATTTTTCATGAACTTTCCGAATATATAATTTTTTCATAGTGTTTTTTTCGAGTGGACTGGTCCTTTAAACTAAACAAAAGAGCATTGCATTTTCTCATAAACGCTGAGTGTTTATTTTTTATACCAAATCGTATGATTTGATTTTATGAGCCACTCATTACATTTTTCCTGAAAACCCACAATTTAAACACACCAGATGTCTTCGTAACCACTTCTTGGAGTTACATGATAAATGCATAGAGTCTTTTTTGTTGAAAGAATTATGCTCATTACACACCGATTGGAAGAAATCGATTATCTGCATTTTTCAAACCCACGAGTCCAGGGGAGCTTTTCCTGACCTTTACACAAGTTTCTTTTGCTTTAATGATTGATCTTTGGCTATTTTTTATTATTATCATTTTGTTCAACAAATAAAAAATTTTTATTATAAGGCTGAATAAAAATATATGAATTTTGTTCTTTGTGCTTTTTTCTTTATTTTTCCGGATAATTTTTTAGCATTGATATTTTTGTGTAACTAGTACAGGGTGTATATAAAGTTCCCACCCACTTTTTATTTATATATAATTTTTTGAATATTTATCTTAAAATCAGGGGTAATTTTATGTGGAGAATCGATTGTGCGCATTTTCGAAGCATGAAATATTTATCTGACCCTGATCCAGGCGATTTTCGCTTTAATACATCACAACTTTCTTTGGACTTGATTCAAGTGGTTTTTGTTAAAGGGGGTGCAAATTAGGACCCTTTCTCAATAAAAATTTTTTTTGAAAAATGGCCTTCTAGGGGTAAAAATAGGATGAAAAATTGATTGCGCGCATCCCCGTACCGTGAAAATGCTTTCTTGACCCTGATTCAGGGAATGGGATGGGTGTATTGAAGCGAAAATCAAACATTTTCGGATTTTATGAGAAAACCGTCGATTCTTAGGTTTTTCTAGGCGGGAAATCGATTGCACGCATTCCCGAACCGTGAAGACGCTTCCTTAACCCTGATTCAGGGAAAGAATACGTATTTACGTAAATAAATTGATTTTCGCTTCAATACACCGATTTCCTTCCTGAATCAGGGTCAAGGAAGCGTTTTCACGATTCGGGAATGCGCGCAATCGATTCCCCACCTAGAAAAACTTAAGAATTGACGGTTTTTTCATAAAAATCCGAAAATTTTTGATTTTCGCTTCAATACACCCACCCCATTCCCTGAATCAGGGTCAAGGAAGCATTTTCACGCGACGGGGATGCGCGCAATCGATTTTTCACCCTATTTTTACCCCTAGAAAGTCATTTTTCAAAAAAAATTTTTTGTTGAGAAAGGGCCCTAATTTGCACCCCCCCCTTTAAGCCCACGCTTACCCTGAATAAAGATCAGTAAAGCATTTTCAAGGGTCGGTAATGCACACAATCGATTTCTCGCATAAAATTATCCCAGGAAAATGATTTTAAAAAAATCCAAAATAGCTTCCCTGAGGGGAGGTTGTGATGTACTGAAGCGAAAATTGCCTGAATCAAGGTCAGATAAAATTTCTCATGCTTCGAAAATGCGCGTAATTGATTTCTCGACTAAAATCACTCCCAGAAGGATGATTTTCAGATAAATATTCAACAAATTATATCAAAATAATAAGTGGGTGGATGTTATCGTTATCTGAAAATCAGTTTTATCTGAAAGAATCAGATAAAACTAGTTTTATCTGAAAGGTTTAAACTTAGGCCTAGGCTTAAGCCCAAGACTAGGCTTAAGCTTAGGCCCAGGCTTAGGCCTAAACTTAAGCCTAGGCTTAGGCTTGGACTTCTAGGCTTAAGCCTAGGTCTAAGCCTTTTAGATAAAACTGATTTTCAGATAAAACGGTAACATATACACTCTGTATATAACATTCGTTTTTTAGATGCCACCCGTCCGGAAAGATTCAAAATTAAAAAATGTTGGAAAGGTTCCCGGTATCGAAATTTGGAGGATCAATGTAACATAGTTTAGCTGTAACAAATGCAAATTCTCGAATTTAGAAATTTGAACTGGAATCAGTACCCAAAGAGTTTTATGGAAATTTTTACACTGGGGATTCATATATTGTTATGCTTGTAAGTCTAGAGCCAACAAAAAAAAGAATCGTAAAAAATTTTTTAGACCAAAGGTGCGAGTGAATGGAACATCCACTTTTGGCTTGGCAAAGACACTACTCATGTATGAAAAAATTTTTCACTTATCGAAAAGTCCGTTTTTCGTTTAGAATAATCCGTTACCAAAAAAATCATAGAGTCGTTTTTTTAAATGCATAAATTTTGATAATTTTTTATAATATTAGGTTGCTTCATAAGTATCTGCAGCCCAAAAAATACATCTAAAATCGGCATATATTCGAAAAATTCATGAAAAATGGAGCATTTTTTGTTTTTACGGCATGCTTTGAATCGTAGTTTTTGAGATAATTGCGCTTGAAATTGCTCATGTTTTCGTTGTAATACACAAACTTTTTTGAATTTTCGCAGAAAAATCTATTTTTGCATCGATTTTTAAAATTTTTTAAGAAAAATTGAAAAATCGAATTTCAAAAAAATAAAAAATTTGAATTTTTGGAGCTCGTCTACATGGGGGCCACGATTTTTTTTCAAAAAATTTTTTTCCGATTTTCTTCTAAATACCGACTTCTACTGACTTAGGGTAATTCCTAGGCGAAAAATCGATTGCGCGCATTCCCGAAGCGTGAAAATGCTTCCTTGACCCTGATTCAGGGAAATAGATGTGTGTATTGAAGAGAAAATCGAAATTTTTTCAAATTTCTCCCTTAAAATCATATTTCTGAGGGTAATTTCATGCGGAGAATCGATTGCGCGCATTCCCGAAGATTGAAAAGGTTTCTCTGACCCTGATTCAGGGAAATGAGTGTTTTTTATTGAAGCGAAAATATGAAAATTTTGGATTTTTCTTCTAAAATCAACGTTCTAAGGGTTATTTTATGCGAGAAATCGATTCAGCACATCACCGAAGCATTGCGGTAGAAACATAATTTTTCAAGGACGATGGTCAAGGACGCATTTTGACGCTTCAGGGATGCGCTGAATCAATTTCTCGCATAAAATAACCCTTAGAACGATGATTTTAGAAGAAAAATCCAAAATTTTCATATCTTCGCTTCAATACACACATCTTTGTCCCTGTATCAGGGAAAGCATTTTCACGCTGTAATTTAATAAGAAAGATGTTGATATCTGGCTATAGAAGTCGATTTTTAACAAAATTTTCGGGGTTTTTCTAGACGGAGAATCGATTGCACGCATTTTCGAGGCATGAAAAAATTTATTCGACCACGAATTAAAGGGACGGTGCACGCCAATACAATTTTGAAGAACAGATTTTCGTGCCAATAATTAGATCTAAATTGTAATTCAGGCAATGTAGTTTGTAGTTGAATTTGTGGATTGATCCTTTGTTGAAGTTTTCGACATTTTTAACAATTTAGGACGAATGGGGAACCGCAGCGATGAAAGCCGTGGAAATTGACGACTCCCTTGGTGGTATACCTGTACAATATCGTGAAGTACAGGAACATGAATCCGCACTTTTTCTTTCATATTTTAAAAATAATCTCAAGTATAAGCTATAAAAAATAAATACTCTCATTTCGATATTTTTAGATATTTACAAGGCGGCTACGAATCTGGCTTCAACCAAGTCCGTAATCCGTACGAAAACTTTAAACCAAGACTGTTCCATGTGAAAGGAAAGAGAAATGTTAGATGTACTCAAGTAAATTTTTTTTGGAGAAAATAATTGGCATTCTAGCCAAGAGAAAAAAGGTCATTACCCATGATGAAGTGGCTAGAGTCTCAATCTGCACTCAAATGATCGAGGGTTCGATCCCGCAGAGCGAAAATTTTGTTGATGATGCAAAAAAGTTGTGACAGGAAACCAAATCCCATAAAATTTGTCTTAAACTTTTTGTTTTGCTTTTTCTCTTTGAAACACTAAAAATTCTTTGACCAATTTTATGAGAGTTTACTTTAACAGCTTTTTTAAATCGACCAGATAAAAATTCCTCCCTGGTGAGATCGATCCTTCGACATTTGAATGCAAAGTGAGTCGCTTGCCACTTCACCATGCGTTGACTTTTTTTCTCTTGGCAGGAAATGCTATATGAGTTTAGGTTACACTAGGCGTTGAATCTTTGAACAAGGGAGATGTCTTCATCTTGGATGAGGTTGTTTAATTTTTGATCAATTTTCTCATTTTTAAATTTCTAGGGCTTCAACGTTTACGTTTGGATGACACCGGAAACAGGTCGACTCGAACGAATCAAAGGCATGGAATTGGCTAATAGTATAAAAAATCAAGAACGAGGTGGTAGACCAAAAGTGCATATAGTTGGTAAACCACCCGACCATAAAATTGCCATTGGCAAAAATGTTTAGATGGCGGTTGGAACACTCATGTCGGCTTTTGGAAGCATTTTGGCGGTGTTGAAAATGTCAAAAAGCTCAAATCTTCTCAAGAAGGTGGACATGACTTGGATTATTGGCGAGATAATAAGGAACAGCTCACTTTGTGGAGGTTTTCTATTCCCATTAAAATGTTGGTAAAAGGAAAAAAATCTTTTAGGGTAACCGATAGTAAAGGAGAGCTCGAAGTTGCACAAGTTAGGAAAGGTGATCTTGAAGCAAAACTATTGGATTCAAACGTAGGTTTATGTTAAATTTGGCACTACTACAAGGTCGAAATTCAATACAAGTCATTCAGTGACCGCCATGATGTAGTGGTCTGGTGCGCTGTCAAGGAATTTGGTATCACCGGTTCGGTTCCCTCTTGCGTCCAAAAGATTTTGCCGCTGCAGTATTTAGCGGGAAAAATAATATGTTGTTTTATCGACTGATTTTATGTAGCCGGAGGGGGGGGGGGTGGTCATGACCATGGGGGGCACATTGCCTGTGTTAGAATTCAATTTTGACTTATGGACCTCCTACATGAAGGGGCACCTCTACCACAATAAGGGGTACCCCTATCATACTTGGGCATTGGGTAGTTTTTTCACTACTGGGGGTAGCGCTTGTAGCAAGGGGTAAAGAGGGGGTAGAGCACTTTTTTTGAAAAGTTCACTACCCATGTGCCCAAGTATGACCCCTACTACTTATAATGAAAGGCTTCAATGTTGGGTTTTTGAATATAAAAGACATCTTGAACACTTTAGGATGCATTTATTTTGGATGCTGTCAGAGACGGCATCTATGTTTGGATTGGAAAAAATTGTACAGATTGTGAGCGCAAGAATGCAATGTTATGGGCACAGCAATATCTTGAAAAGCAAGTAAGTAGATTTTCGAATTTTTTTACCATATCAAATACATGGTGGGCCAAAAAAAGTGGATTTTTTGGGATTCGAAAATGTATTGTTCTAAAAACCCCTCTAGGGGTAATTTTATGCGGAGAATCAATTGCGCGCATTCCCGAACCCTGAAAATGCTTCCCTGATTCAGGGAAAAATTGGGTTTTTGAAGCGAAATTCGTCGTTTTTCGCAATTTCAAACACCTAATTTTTTTCCTGAATCAGGCCCAGGAAAGCATTTTCAGGATTCGGGAATGTGCACGATCGATTCCCCAATAAAATTGCCCTTAAAAAAATAAATTTTCGAGCCCCAAAAAATCACAAAAATCCACTTTTTGGCCCACCCTATACAAAAATGGACGAGAAAATTACTTTTTAGAATCGTCCAGCATGGACACAAGTAATGCGAGTAATTGAAAACGCAGAGCCATCAACTTTTACACAGTGGTTCGTACAATGGGATTCTTCATCCGGCAAGAAATCTGTCGCGTTTACCCCAAAACTGTTCCAAGTTTCGAATGAAAGTGGGAAAATGCATGTGGAAGAAATTGCTGAATTTTCCCAAGAAGTATGTAACATGTAGGAAGGGTAGTTCGCCCAGGAATGAAGAAGTCATGATATAGGGCATTTGCATAAAAAAATTTGGTCCTGACAGAATCGAACCCTAACCATTGAAGTGCAAAATAAGATATTTGCTACTTCGACATTTGTGTTGACTTTTTTTTATCTCGATGAGATATGTTCATTAAAATTTTCCTTCTTTAGGATCTCGATGGAGACGATGTCATGATGTTGGATGGTAAAATCATTTGAACTTTTTATTCAAATTTTTTCAAATTTTAGTTCTCGACCAAATCTACGTTTGGATAGGAACTGGTGCGAACCAAGAAGAACGCAAACATGCTGAAGAAGCGGCGAAGAAATACCTGGCGACCGATTCAATACCACGCCCCAAAAAGGCGTCAACCAAAGTTATTAAGCAAAAGGAAGAGTCACCAGATTTCAAAAAATATTTTAACACTTGGTATTCGAAGCGATCTTACTTGCAAATTTTTGTGAAAGACCCCACGGGTTTGCGAAAACTTGTAAACAACAAGCCTTTACTAGGCGCATAACTTCGTGGATTGCGTTCAAGTCTGTTTTCTGGAGGTGCAAAAACAAATATTTTTTAATGTGAAAATTTTTGGACGCCGATGGGATCCGGTCCAGGAGTCTTGTGGGAAATTGTAATTTTACCGAGATTCTGTTTCGCTTAACCTTTTTTCGGTCGTCTTCGCAAAATTTCCTCCATGTGCAGCTGTCAATTTTAGTGCTCATGTTTTATTACTTGATGGAAATAGACTAAAAAACTGGGTGTCCAGTTTTTTAGTTTATGTCCATCAAGTAATAATACTGAGTGTCCAAAAGTGGTAATTTTGCGAATTTTTTATACGAGAAATCGATCGCGCGCATTCCAGAGGTGTGAAAATGCTTTCCTTACTCGGATTTAGGGTCAGGAAGTTGGTGTATTGAAGAGAAAATCGAAAATTTGTTTTAAAAACACTAACTTTCCGACCCTAAATCCGGGGTAAAGGAAGTATTTTCATGCCTAGGGAATGCGCACAATCGATTATCCGCATAGGAAAATGGGGATAAACGACGCTTTTCCAGTTAAGACCCGAAAAAAAGTTTCGGATCTAGACCCCGTTAAAAATCGAATTTTTGATCGAAAAAATTAAATTTTTGTGAAAAAGTCAAATTTTGCTCGAAAAATTGAATTTTTTGTAAAAAATCGAATTTTTGAACAAAAGTCGAATTTTTGCTCAAAAATTGAATTTTTGATCGAAAAAATTAAATCTTTGTGAAAAATCGAAAAAAATTCAATTTTTCGAGCAAATTCGATTTTTTCACAAAAATTCAATTTTTTCGATCAAAAATTCGATTTTTAACAAAAAAATTCAATTTTTCGAGCAAAATTTGATTTTTGAGCAAAAATTTTTGCCTTGTTTTTTGTTTTGATTATGTTGTGATTACTTCAAAAACTGACCCGAACTGACCTGACCTGCCTCTTGGCGACCCGGCCTGACCCGACCCCACAAAATCCTGTGACCCGACCCGAACTTTTATCACTAATTTTAAGTTTATTGCAAATTATTAAAATCCAATAAAAATCTTCAATTGAAACAAATGATTTAAGTTTTCCATATTCTATTATATAATGGTGTCCATATATAGGATATTACCCTATAAAAACACATTTGTACAAAAAATTTCGCATTCTGATCACTTACATAAAATACAGAATAACAATAAAAATAACAACTATAGCTATAATACACGCTGTGATACATTTACTCAGCTTTTTTGTGCAAGATGAATTCGCCATGGTTTTAAGGAATAACACAAGATAGTAGTAAAAAATCGGAAATTATTTCAACGCACACAATTTTTATAACGCGTGACATATAACACTTTGTAGCAACACAAATTTACTCGATTTACTCGAGCTCATCGACTAACTTCTCTAAAGCGGGATCCTCTATGTTCTTCAAACAAAAAAAAAGATATTTTGTTATCTACTTGGATTAAGTGGTCTGTCAATAGAACAAATTATGATTCCATGTGTAATATATCTTTTTTATTGGTTTATTCAGAAAGTTTCCGGATTTTTACATGAATTTTTGGTCGGGAAATTTTTTCTAAAAAAAGTTGTCTAACATGGAATATACTAGCTTTTTTAGCTAACAAAATCAAATCAGGTGGGATTCGAATCTGAGACCATTAGACTCGAATTTTGGAGGGCTACCACTGAGCCAAGTTCATGATAAAAATCGTGCTTTTTAATTTTGCTTATAATTTAACATAAATTTTTTCTTTTTATAAATAAAAAATTTTTTTAAATGTTGCTCAGAATAGCTTAAAAAAGAAATACCAAAAATTTGAAGGAGATTCCCATGTTATCAAGTTATATGTAGTAAATAAATATGTTTATTTTACTAATGCAGACTTTTCTAGCAAACCCTTTTTCGATTTTTTTTTTTTGAAAAACCGTTAGCAATTTTTTCCAATTTTTTTCGAATTTTTCAATTTTCTCGAATTTTTTTCGAAAAAGCAATTTTTTAAAATTTAAAACCAAATAACATTTGTCGTATATATCATATTTTTGTTATAAAAGTTAGGCTTTGATTTTTACTAAAAAAATTTGCCATTGATTACGTAATCATGGGAGGGAAGGGGGTAAAAAAACCCGAAAATTTTGATTACGTAATATTTGGATGACTCCTTGCTCATGCGCCATTTTACTCCGACTTTTTTAACTCTGTATGAAACAGAAAATATTATGATAAAAATCTTATCCATTTTTTACTTCGATAACAAATGATTGACTTCCTTGTTTCAAACTTTTTCAAACTTACAATAACAAGAAAGTCAACTGCTAACTTATTGTTTATTTTAAAAACGTTAAGCAAACAAACTTACTTGATATTTTTTGCTAAGACAGCTTCGACAAAAAGATTTTCCTTTCAAACAAGAAGGTTGAAATTTTCATTTGTTATCCAACTAACAAGGAATACTCACTATATGTCACGGTCTTTGCTCAAAAGGCCCAGTTGGGCCCGGAAGTTCATCAAAAATGAGTAATAACGGCGCCATACCTAGATGCCCATGAGGAAGAAAAAATTTTCTACTTCATAAGATTTTTGCCCGTATTTCTTAGTTTTAAGGCCGTATCTCGGTTATTTTAAATCCGTTTGAGCTAATTTTGATTTTAATGAAATCCCGAGATCACGGTGAACAACTTTGTAGAACATCACTTTTTATGAAAACCTTTGTGTGTTGAAGAAAATCGATAAAATAACATAAAAATTCTGAGTTTTGTAATGTTTGATAAATCGTTTCAATAAACAAATTTTATTGAATCAGGGAATTTCTACTATAAATCAAAGCTCAATTAATGAAACATAAATTTTATAAGATACAGGAATTTTTTCACAAAAAGTGATGTCCCACAAAGTTGTTCGCCGTGCTCTCGAGATTTCATTAAAAATAAAATCAGCTCAAACGGACTTAAAATGACCGAGATATCGTCGTAAAAAGAAAAAATACGTGTAAAAATCTTGTGCGGTCCATAGAAAAAAATTTCCTTCCCCATGGGCATCTAGGTATGGCACTATTATTATTCATTTTTGATGAACTTTCGGCCCCAATTGGGTTTTTTGAGCAAAGTCCGTAACACATAGTGAGTGTTCCTTTTTCAATTTTATTACTACTGAGTTTTTTCCACAAAAATCACAGCTTTCGCTTTTCCTTCCATTATACTAGTGCTCCTTTTTTCGGTGGTAAATTATTATTTGCTTATCAGCAATTTAGCTGTTTATTGCTTTGTTTTCATTTTTTTCTTTTATTTTTTTCTGATATTTCTATTGTTGATCGAAAAATCCTGCGACTTTTTACATGCTTTTTGGACCCGAAATTTTTTTCTACAAAGGACCCCTATAGGGGTAAAAATGCGGGAATCGATTGTGCGCATTCCCGAAGGATGAAAACGCTTTCTTGATCTTGTTTCAGGGAAGATGATGGGCGTATTGAAGCGAAAATGAACTAAAATTCGATTTTTCGCAGGAAAATCGGCTATCTAGGGGTTTTTCTAGTCGGGAAATCGATTGCGCGCATTAACGAAGCGTGAAAATACTTCCCTCAACCTGATTCAGGAAAGATATCGGGTGTATTAAAGCAATAATGAACTAAAATTTGATTTTCGCCGGAAAACTGCCTATATGATTTTTGGACCTGAAATTTTTTTAACTAAAAATGATAATTCGGTGCGGTAATCGATTGCGCGCATTCCCGAAGCGCGAAAACGCTTCCTTGACCCTGATTCAGGTAAAAATTAGTTTTTGAAGCGAAAATGAACTAAACGTTTCGATTTTTTGCCAGAAGACCGGCTGCTAGGGGTTTCTCTAGTTGAGGAATCGATCGCGTGCATTATCGAAGCATGAAAATGCTTTCTCTCACCCTGAGAAGTACTTTTTATATAAATTTGGTAACAATAATTTTCCTTAAAAAAATCCTTATAAGGGTAATTTTTTTGCCAAAAATTCGAAAAAAATTGAACCGAAAAACACAAAAAAATTTTTGGGACGATCCCTTGAGCGCCGAAGACGTTCGGTCTCCCGGTTCTACACCCAATATTCCACATTTATAGAAAACTAGTGGCGACCCTCATTCATTGGCATACATTAAACTCTCATTCCATGCTTCAGGAATGCGCACAATCGATTCACGCACCAAATTACCCCTATAGAGGTCTTTTTTAGAGAAAAAATTTCGGGTCCAAAAATCATACAGCGGTTTTCCGACGAAAATCGAATTTTAGTTCATTTTCGCTTCAATACGTCCATCATCTATTCTTAACACTCCGAATACCGACTGAAATTTTTGCCCATTTTACTATTTCCAGCTATGCTGATTACGAATACGCTAAAATAAAAAAATGTTACTAAACGAAATTTCGAGCTAGTGGCCTTTGAACTTTGTACCATGTTGATAATTGGATGTCGTTAGTAAAATGGGCATATCTCCTCGTAGGAATTGAATTGGGAGATGGTTGACCGCTCAAGTGAAAGCTGGTGATCCACCCTACAACTATTGTATAACCACCTATAAAAAGTTTTCGTTTCAATAAAAAATTATGAACCTATCTTTGAAAAAACTCCGGTTTTTTTACCGGGTTTTTTGACAAAGATGGGTATTTTAAGCCGTGTTGCAGGGCTTTGCATAAGAAATAACATCACAATCCGTATAGCCCAAATTCCCAGGATAATTTTTATATATTGGGTTTGGTATGTTTGTACACAAATTTACTAGCTACAAGCCAATTTATGTTGAAAAAAATGTTGATTTTTCGACACTTTTAGCTTACCAAGCCACCAAAACCTATGTTAACTTAGTTCTTTTCGTCCAAGAATGAATTGTTTCACCGCTTTGGGCTTTGACAAAAAATTTCTGATCATTTGGGAACAATTTTGAAAACTTTATTTTTGAGTCCAGATCAGAGGTCTCAAAAGTCGATGTTAACATCATGTTAACATTAACGTCGAAATGTTAACATCGATGTGAATTTTTAAATTTACTATTTTTTGCTGTTTTCGAATTAAATAGCTTAATTATGATCGTTTATGATGCTTCCCACAAGTTTTGAAAAAATTTTGACCAATGTTAACATCGATGATAATCATATTAACATTTTTAATATCGGTTGAAAATCGCGGTACTACTTCAGATTAACTGCCCCAAGTGACATGGTTCAAAAATCGAAAAAATTTTTTTTAATGACATATTTAGGGGTAATTTTATGCGAAAAATCGATTGCGCGCATTCCCGAAGCGTAAAAACCTATGTTTGATCCTTAAAAATTGAAAAATACGTATTTTTACCCATACATACAGGTTGTTTTTTTATTGCTTCCACATTTCTCAAAAATAAAGTTTTTCAAAATTGTTCCCAAATGATCAGAAATTTTTTGCCAAAGCCCAAAGCGGTGAAACAATTCATTCTTGGACGAAAAGAACTAAGTTAACATAGGTTTTGGGGGTTTGGTAAGCTAAAAGTGTCGAAAAATCAACATTTTTTTCAACATAAATTGGCTTGTAGCTAGTAAATTTGTGTACAAACATACCAAACCCAATATATAAAAATTATCCTGGGAATTTGGGCTATACGGATTGTGATGTTATTTCTTATGAAAAGCCCTGCAACACGGCTTAAAATACCCATCTTTGTCAAAAAACCCGGTAAAAAAACCGGAGGTTTTTCAAAGATAGGCTCATAATTTTTTATTGAAACGAAAACTTTTTATAGGTGGTTATACAATAGTTGTAGGGTGGATCACCAGCTTTCACTTGAGCGGTCAACCATCTCCCAATTCAATTCCTACGAGGAGATATGCCCATTTTACTAACGACATCCAATTATCAACATGGTACAAAGTTCAAAGGCCACTAGCTCGAAATTTCGTTTAGTAACATTTTTTTATTTTAGCGTATTCGTAATCAGCATAGCTGGAAATAGTAAAATGGGCAAAAATTTCAGTCGGTATTCGGAGTGTTAATATACATCATCTCTTAGATATTTGTATAGAAAAAATTTTAATTTTATTTTTGCGCAAAAATGCTTAGAATTATTCCAATTTTCAAAATATGTGCCGGTTACAACCATGCCTGGGAGTGTTAACAGACAACTTGTACTTTATTTTTTCACTTCTGTTTGTAAATTCATCTTTTTGTCTTGGATCTTGTAACTGAATTTTACGCTATATTCAAAGTTGAGCCATAAATTAGCATTGTCCTAGTTTATTATAATAATATTTTATTTTTTTAGATAAAAAACGTTATTGAACATGTTACACAATTTCATGTATATCAACTTAATCACAAATCTAAGCCTTGGAAGGGGAAATTAAAAGCGACACCTAGCGAATCGAGTTTAAATTTTAATAAGAAAATGCTTAATGCATTGAAAGAATGTCGACCAGGTATGAGAGGAAAAATATCATTAGAAAAATTCTATCACTTAAAAAAATATTTAAAGGGACGGTGCACGCTCTAACAATTTTGAAGAACAGATTTTCGTCCCAATAATTAGACTAAATTTCAAATCAGGCAAACAATTAAGAGTTTAATCAAATTTTTTCATAATTTTTATTAAATTAAAAATTTGAAAAGCTGGTTAAACTCTTAAAGGGGGTCTCATTTATCTCGGGGACTCCACTTAAGGACCATTTCTCAAATCTCAGGTTTTTTCTGGTCATTTTCTACGAGCGACCACAGTTTCTGGCGCCATTTTTTATGGCGAATTTCGCAAAGACAATATAAGTTTGTCCTCAAGAAACCATAGAAAAATTGAAAAAACATTCTTTATCAGCAAACACCGGTCATTTTGTTGTTTAAGGAAAAAATGTTGTTTTTTCAATTTTTCTATGGTTTCTTGAAGACTAACTTATATTGTTTTTGCGAAATTCGGACTCGCCACAAAAAATGGCGCCAGAAACTGTGGTCGCTCGTAGAAAATGACCAGGAGAAACCTGAGATTTGAGAAGTGGTCCTTAAGTAAAGTCCCCGAGGTAAATGAGATCCCCCCTTAATTATTTGCCTGATGTGCAATTTAGTCTAACTATTGAAACGAAAATCTGTTCTTAAAAATTGTTAGATCGTTCATCGTCACTTTAAGACATATCTCAATTTTTTAAACATGATACGAAAAATTGATAACTTCGAAGTTGCTGAATTCGTCCAAAAAAAAATAACTTCGAAGTTATTAAATGCGTGAACACTACAGATTCAATCCTACGAATAAAATTACGCCACTTTCAAAAATTTGATATTTTGGATGGTGTCTTAAAAATCTTTTTTAGAAATGTTTGGATCATTGGTCGACACTATATTAAAACTCTTTAATGATCTCAAATTTAAAAAAATGGCAAAATGCGGTGATGATTTAAGTACGAAAATACATACCTTTTTATATAATATAAAGCCTTTTAGGCTTGCCAAAACTAGTAAATCATGGCGATTTACATGTAGAAAATATTTTATGGAAAAATAATTCCAATGATGTCGAAGCTTTTATAGACTTTGCTGAGAGCTTTGAAGGTTTTCCACTTATTTAAAAACGATTTATGCGTTTTTAGGAAATCCTATGTACGATATAGCCAAAATTTTAACGTGCACAGATGCCATGACGAGAAGGAAAGTAGAAAGTGAATTAGTGGAAAGTTATTGCGATTATCTAAAAAATAATATTGACCTAGAAAACGCCAAGATGTTCAACGTTGAAAAAGTATTTATTACAGGGTGTTCCAAAAAATGCATTTTTTGTGACTTTTTGATGAATTTTTTACCCGAAATTTTTTCTAAAAATGACCCTTCTAGGGGTAATTTTATCATGACGATCGAAAATCGAGAAAAACTTGATTTTCCCGAGACAAATATGGTGTATTGGTTCGATCGACGACGAATTTGTTTTTGTTTGATTATTTTTTGATTGCTAAAAATTGAGTTTCCTCGAAAAAAGGCAAAAAATTATTGCCAAAAGTGGGAGTTGAATCCAAGACGTTTTGATGCAATAAGCAACCATACTTCCTCTGCGCCATGCTCTCATCTAACCGAATGAAACCAACTTTGCCCCTATGTTAACATACAAAAATATTCCAACTTTCAAATTTTCGTGTATTTTAAATGAACAAAGCAATTTTTATGGTACTTATGCATACTTGTTGGCCATGTGTTCTACTATTTTTTCATAGCAAAGCTAAATTCGTTCTACACATTAGCCACTTTTTCAATATAAAATATGTTGAAAAAGAGCCTTATAGGGGGTTAGTAGGGCCCAAATTTATTTGTAAAAAAACCTCCTTGCCCACCTACACAAAAGTACCAAGGGTTCGACATAAAAATTTAATCTCTTTTTTATACAAATGTTGGTACAATCGGTTTTTAGATCATACAGGACCACCCTGTATGATCTAAAAATAGCTTAATTTATAAATTGTTCAAATTTTTAACTCACGCGCTGAGATTCCTAGCTTCTTTGTTGCTCTCATTTTGGTTTTCGGTTAAAAACTTTTCCAAAAACTTGTTTGATTACTTTGACCTCATGAACTCGAGATTTCACCATAGTTTGAGGCTCTTACCTTTTTGAAGGATTATGATCAAAAATACATACATAATGTACAATAGATTAGGGAGTATTTAAAGCATAGAGTTAACTAAATAAACAAAAACATGGGGTCCAGTTTGCGACCACTTCTTGAAAAAAAGTTTTTTGTTGAAAAGTACCACACTGTGTTGTGTACACATAAGTAGTCATTTTTAGAAAAAATTTTCGGGTTCAAAATTCATAAAAAATTGCAATTTTTTGTAAAGATCCTTCATTTGTATTTACATCCTATCATTTGTAATACATTTAAAAAATATAAATGATAGGGTTAAATTCTTAGTTGAGAAAAGCTTATGGTATGGCTCAAGTCTATACGTTATTCAGCTTGGCTATATGCGCCGCAACAAATAAAGAAGTTCCAAACGGTGTAAGTAAAGAAGAACATGAAATCAAATTTGCTCTAAACTTGGAAAAGACCAAATTTGCTATGGAAGATGCGATAAAATTCCTAGAGAAGGAGGTTCCTGAATGGATCAAATAATTTTAATTATCAAATATTTTATTTTTGCTGTTGATTTATAGATTGTTTTAAAAACTTTCAAGGAGTGGTATAAAAGTAAAAAAATCAGCTAAAATTCCTCTTTCATATAAAAATAAATTTTCAGGGTCCGTTCAAAAGTTTAGTGGTCCTTTAAGTCATTTTTTAACGAAAAAAATTTATTTTCACCAGTTAATTCTGTCGGAGAATTCGAGTAGTATTTCCGAACTTATCTCATTTTTCTCTATCTAATAACAATTTTAAAAATCTAAAGTTCGCAGTTCTGAAATGTCCCTAGTGAGTATACATCTCCTCGGATATCTTAAAGAGGAGGGTGCAAATTAGAGCCCTTTCTCCAAAAAAAAATAGTCGAAAAATGACCTTCTAGGAGTAAAATAAAATGAAAAATAGATTGCGCACATCTCCCAAATGCTTCCTTCACCTCGTTTTCGCGAAAATAGCACTATTTCACGTAAAACTCTTTGACGTTTGAAATGATGCAAATTTTAAGCAAACGTGAAATAGTGCTATTTTCGCAAAAACAAGGTGAAGGAAGCATTTTCACACGACGGGGATGTGCGCAATCGATTTTTCACCCTATTGTTACCCCTAGAAGTTCATTTTTCAAAAAAAATTTTTTTGGAGAAAGGGCCCTAATTTGCACTCCCTTTAAGCCATTTTTTAAAGAAAACAGAGCTTTATATCACAAAACGTGTCACAAAATTTTTTAAGGGTTATTACTTTTTCGTGCGATTTTCTCGTTTTTCTATCGATTTTCATCAAAAGTAACTTTTAAGAAAATTGTAGAAGAAATCAAGCTCTACAACTTTGATAAAAGAGATTTTGAACGAATCTTTCTAGAAATCGATAAAATTCATTATCAAAACAAGTATCCTTACAAAATTTTTGTGACACCCAAAGCTCGAGTTGAGAGATTATTTATAGGTGACGTCTTCAAAAAAAATTTCATGGAAATTTTTATTGTAACGTTTCATCTCTTCATTACAAAAAGGCATTTTTTCAAACCAATCTTACATAGTTCATAGTTCTTGAGCATACCAAAATTGATAAGAACTCTATTCGGATTAACTTTTTCCATAATTAGACTTCCCTCTAATATGAAAATGAGTTCTTTGTATACCAGATATAAAAATGCTTCGCTTTTTTTAAAGTCTGTCTTAACAATCTAAACACAAGTATTATACTCTTTAAGGGAGAAATATACGTGTGTGTCATTCCGGGCTAACTTTTTTTCTTCAGCGTTTTTTCTTTTTTTTTAATCAATTTTGGTTCCAAAAAAGTATGTCCCGACTCTGGGAAAACTCATCTATGGGGTCTATGGGACCTCCTCTCCCTTCCAAGTGGTCAAAAATCGATTTTTCAAAAGGTTCTCCAAATTGGCTGATTTTTGCATTCGGGGGTTTTTCGACACGGGGAACATGAATCCGAAGATTCTGGCTCTTGAAAAAATCATTTAAGGGGTATATGGGACCCCTCCCCCCCTGTTGGGCGCGGATCTAAAAAGCGCATCAGGCAATCACTCTGGACGGGAGGACGAAGGCCGAGCACCGCAGGAAATCACTCGGAACGCGAGGCCGAGTACCGCAGACTATCACTCAGGACTCAAGGCCGAGCGCCGCAGGAATCACTCGGGAAGCGAAGCCGAAGGCTGAGCTCTTCAGGTAATCATTCGGAATGCAAGAGGAAAGGAAAAGCGAGTACGCCGATCAAATAGCGCCAAAGACGTGTCGGCCAGGGAACTAATATGTTTAAAGAACAATATTCAATTGACATGTTCAAAACGTTTATACCTTGAACAAATATAAGGATTAATCTTTTGTTGATCACAGTTTCATCGGCTTATTGATATAAAAAGACTCGAGTGTTATGATTGTTAAAGGATTGTTAAAAAAGTATTGGTTGAGATTTTTGAACCATGCTAAAGAAACCTGGTATAGGAGAACAGATCTTATTATTAGCTATTTTGATATTTCTATTTTTTAAAATATTATCTTTTATATTAGCTTTAATAAGTGTGATAACAATTTTGGGCATATATTTTTGGTATGCGCTTGATTCAATTTGTGATATGTCGCATTTTCGTGAGGACCATGGTCACGAAAATGCGACATATCAAAAATTGTTCCATAGTGTAGAGAAAAATTTTCTGAGTATTTTTTGTAATTACACCATCATCTGAAAAAATTCCCTCGCTGATATAATTGCGTTCAAAAAATTAGTCTGGTTATTGAAACGAAAACTTGGATCGCGGAAATTCATTTGAATTCAGTTGAATTCACGCGATCCAAATTTTCGTTTCAATAATCAGACTAATTAACAGACTACTTTTTTGAACGCAATTATATCAGTAGGGAATTTTTTCAGTTGGTGGCGTAATTACAAAAAATAATCAGAAAATTTTTCTCTACACGATGGACCTATGTCGAATTCCCGTGGCCATGGTCCTTTAACAGATTATCTGAGAAATGAAATAAACTCGATTTTTTAGATTTTTAAAGTACCCATGCCCAGTTTTCAAACCCCAAGACCAATTCATATAGTCAACAATCCCAACAAAAATCATATAAGCCACTCCATGAGTCTCCAGTACCAGCTCAGAACCAAGCTCCAGACCCCATGACCAACTTCAGGCATTCTAAGCCCACGAGAGGTCTATTGTTGTTTATTGTATGAAAAGTGACAAGTGATTAGTGACAAGTTTACTAAAAAACCGTAAAAAATTGTCACTTGTCGAAAAAAACTGATTAAGCAAAAGAGGCTAGTCAATTTTTTTTGGCAAGTGATAAGTGACAAACTTAGCGGTTTTTAGTGAACTTGTCACTAATCAATTACAACAATAGACCCCAGACCAACCCATCCACTTCCACCCCCTCCAACAGAGCCACTAGAGTCAACTCATCAAGCCAAACAGGGCCAACTACAACAACTTCTAAAGCCAATCCCCGAAATAAGAACCAAATTTAGGTATCATTATTATGAAAAAATTTATTGGAAACGTGTCGGAGTCCCAAGTCCACCTGGAAATTTTTTATTCGGAAACACATTTCAGCTCACAAAAGGGTTTGCTGCTTATGATTTTGAGATGAAGAAAAAATATGGTCTAACATTTGGGTATATTATAATTTTGTAAAATCTCGATTTAAAATTTTTATAGGTCATTTGTCCTTGGCTCTCCAGATGTAGTTTCCTTTGATCTAGACATTTTGAGACAAATTTTGGTAAAAGATACAAATAAATTTGAAGATGTTGTATTTGTTGATTTTGTGAAAAGTCCAGTAGAATGGAAGAGGATGAGAAATCTAATACACCCAAAATTTGCTACTATGAAATTACATCAAGTAAACATCATAATACTCAGAAAAATGAAGTCTTGCTTTTCCCACTCCTTTCGATCTTATCAACGGGCAAAATTAGAGTGACCATTTCAATAGACCAGTAAAAAGAGAGACCCTCTCGGGGAGACCCCCCTATCAAAGAGTAGTTTGGAGAATCAGGTTCTCTTGTTTGAACTTTCTTCTCTTTATTCATCATAGTACTTTTTCAAAAACCAAAAATTTCAGTTCATGAATTTATTCAACCAAACAGCGAAAGAATTATGTGATTATTTAGAAAATTTTGCAAAAAATTCAAAAAATATCCATTTAAAAGAGTAAGAATTTTAGGAAAAATATAAAAATTTCGAAACCATTTTTTTAGAACTTTTGCTAGACATGCGTTTAACAGTTTTGCTCCGCCAAAATCATATAATATGGGAGAAAACATGTTTGAAGGAGAAGAATCAAAAATTTTGAAGAAATTTAATGAAATTTTTATAGCACCGTACTTGTTTCACACAAATATTTTGTTCCAATGTAAGCTTTTAATACACGATTTCTGTAATTTTCGACCTTTGTATCCAAATCAGAAGAAGGAGCGGCAAATCAACCCCCGCTACCTTGCTTACATATGAACCTAACTAATTTTGATAAATACGTCACAGACGTCTTCAAAATGATAAATTTTTAGATTTCTTTCCTAACCTTGAAACCCTAATACGTACCTTATCAACAAGCCAAATGATGATTCAGCCTATGAGAGAATTTTTATTGCGTGTTCTAAAGATGAACCCAACATTAGACGATATTGATGTATTCAAATTTTTCTTTTAAAACATAAATTTGAAAGGTTTTAGCCGAATAACTTGGTTCAAGGCATCCTCAAAACAATGTTACACACAACACTAGAACAAAATGGAAAACATATATCCAAAGAAATGAATAATAAGATTTCTACGAAAATATCAAATTTTGATCAAGGAATAGCTCCTTTTGAGGTAGATAGGGCACACAAGAAATAGGGGTAGGATAGTTTCGAAGGAAGGGGACGCCTTCGATCGGCTAATTTATGTTTTAAAATTGTCTATGATGGTCCCCCCATTCATGTGTGATATATAGTTAATATCTACAATATATAAACGGATTTTTCAGATGATCGTCCAGTTTTTTGTTTCAACATTATCTGGTCAAGAAGCTATAGCTTATGTAATGCAATCGTTCATCTATGTGCTAGCAAAAATGCCAGAGATACAAAATAAAGTTAGAGAAGAAATTTTTGAAGTAATGGGAGATCGAAAAGAAGTTGAATTTGATGATATTGGAAAATTAAAATATTTATATCAAGTTTTACAAGAGACTTTAAGAATGTATCCAACTAATCCAAGGTAGTTGTTAGTTACGTAATCAGCATGTCGCAAAGAAGGGGAAGATTCCCCATCCAAATATGGAAAAATTAAAAAAATTCATTTATATTTTTGGACTTCTTCCTAAATCTGGAAATTTATTGGGGACTTCCCTCAAACCGGAACACAGTTTGCGTCACTGATAATCAGAGATGGAAGGTGAAGAAAGGTGTTTAAGAGGCTTAGAAGGGTGGTTAAGAGGCTCTTTTGCGTCAAATTCATGAAAAAACTTAAGGGACTAGCCTATAATTTGTAAAGACTAAAATCGTAGTGTGATACTCTTACATTTTTCCGGAATTAGGCCGATTTCGGGGGGGGCTGACCATTGACCCTACGAACTCCCTAACTATGGCCACACACCTATACTTTGTAGGCGAAATAAAAAAACTCAGACCTTTGTCACAAAAAATTGACTCTCCTTTAGATATTTTTTATTTAGAACCAATCGGGTATGTACAGTCCCAGTCACCATAAAAGATGTTCATTTTGAGCCTGGATGCGTATTTTCAGTACCCATTTATGCTATGCATCATGATGAACGATTTTATCCAGATCCGTTCAAATTTGATCCTGATCGGTAGGCTTTCATCAAATTTCATTTTTTAAAGGCTGTTAAAAAGTAATGGTTGTGAAAATTGACCATACTATCCTCTTCCGGATCCATACTATTAGTGTGGACATAGTAGTGTGGTGGGATAGTATGGACTATCCATGTACATAAAAATTTTTGTCGATATAGAAAAAATCGACAAAACTCCATATTAAGCCATACTTCAGAAATTACTTTTTTAACAGTCTTGTATTTTTTAGATGGTTACCCGAAGAAAAGGCTAAAAGAGACCCGTTAACTTTCCTTCCGTTCGGTTATGGACCACATAGTTGTATTGGGAATCGTTTTGCAGAATTTCAAATTAGAACTACGATAGTACATTTATTAACAAATTTTGAATTTATTCCAGTGTCTGGATCTCCAGTAAGATCATTCAAAAATATTTCTGTTCAATATCATCTTTTTTAGAATTTACCATTACGATTGAATACTTTAGGTCTGGTGCATCCTTATGAAAATTTATATGTACAAATCAGAAAAATTTGAAGAACAATATATTTTTTATTTTTTCTTGTCGAACATTTTTTTGCTCCAAATTTATAAATTTTTATTTGTATAATTTATAGTCGAAAACATTTCTTGCGTTACACGCTCGAATATCGATTAATCAGAGACACGAGCTGTTGAAGCAAAAATTGTCTACATTTTTCTACACAACAATAAAGATATAATTAAATTTTAAACATAGTAGAAAGGAGAAGGGGGTACTCATATCAACAAAATTGTTTAACAGGATGAACAGATCTAACTTTTACAACTTGTTCCTTTTTAAAAATTTTCCTCCGAACAAAACCCAAAAATCTCAACAAAACTCTTCTATACGGTCTAAAAAATATTAACGTTAAAATACAATCTACAACAGCACATGCTTCAAACAAAGCAAATCTCGACTTCATAAAAAACATATATGGATAAAGGAAAATCTTTCGGAAAAAGAAAGTGTTGTTTATCAATTTTCCTAGAATCGTAGATAAAGGAGTCATGATACAAAATAACATAACTAAAGTTTCCAAAAAACAACCCAAAGCAGCAGTTTTGATATCTCTTAAAGTGCTAAGTTGGCCGGAATGTTCTTTTAAAAGTTTCGCGGACAAATAAATTTTAATAATGAGTAAGGAAGACAATGTGATGGTGAGAAAGAAAATGACTATTTGTAAAAAAGAATTTATGAAAGGATCTTCAAAAGTTAAAATATCATAGGCTATAATTAGGCTATCATATATAAAAATATACACAAAAATTAAAATTTTGGAGAAAAACTTCTCATAGTAATGTTTTAAGTACAGATGAAAAAAACGATTAAATGCGAGTAGGAATAAGGAAAAAAGTGTTAGATCTTGAATAAGAAAGTGGATAAACCCTTTTGTGTCAATTTTTCCATTAAATTCATTTCCGATAAAAGCTAGAACTTCGCCGTAAATTCCGTTTAGGAGGTTCATGGATGAAGAGTGAAGAATGAACCATTTATAATCCTAAAATTTGGAGTTGCACAAAATCTAAAAGCAACGGTCGAAATTATTCTCACCTCTTTAATCCCGCCAAAAATCGAAATTGAAGTGACTACTAATGCCATAACTGTCATTACATGACAAAAAGGTCCAACTAACGGTGGAAAAATATTATTCATAGCGTTCCAAAATTCGTAATCATAATAATTAATCGAATCATAATCCATAAAATTTGTTGAATTTTCACCCGAAGACATTTTAGTAATATACAGATGAAAAATCAGATGTTAAAACTAAACATTAGATGATGTAAGCGACTAAAATCATTAGTTCGCAAGCACAACTAACTTTATAAAATAATTTAATCATTGATATCATGCTGTTTAATGGGGAACGTGATTGTTAATTAAACCTTGCGAACCAAAGATTGAAAAAAAGCAAAAGTTTTAGCAATATACTGATGCTTAGCCCATCTTTGCCCGTAAATCGTACAAGAGAACTAGGTGGTCGAAAAGGTCATCCTTGGGGGTTTTTCTATGCGAAAAATCGATATTCTTCTCGAACCCTGAAAATGCTTCCCTGACTCTGGTTCAGGCTAGGGGTCAGTGTATTGAAGCGAAAATCGAAAATGATCATACGTACTAAATTATCACTATTAGCGACCCAACGGCGAAAAATTTTTTGTCAATCAAATTTAATATAAAAGGACAATCGCGCAATTTTGTGGACAAATTTACTAAGAACAACGGCGCAATTCGGTTAATTTGTCAATTAAAAATGGCATAAAAAGTGACAACAGCGCAAATTTCAAAAATTTTGTGAACATAAAAACACGTGTGAAAATGATCATACAAGAGGGTTAGGTGGTCAAAAAGGTCACCCTGGGGGTTTCCTATGAGAGGAACCGATTGCGCGCATTCCCGAAGCCTAAAAATTTTTCCTTTACTCAGATTAAGAGAAGGGATATGTGTATTGAAGCAAAAATCTCTCTGAATCCGGGCAAAGAAAGCATTTTCAGGCTTCGGGAATGTGCGCAAGTGATTCCTCGCATAGGAAAACCCCCCGTGGTGACCTTTCGATCTCCTAGCCCTCTTGTATGATTATTTTCGATTTTCGTTTCAATACACCGACCCTGAATCAGGGAAGCATTTGCAGGCCTTGGGAATGATCGCAATCGATTATCCCGCATAAAAGCCCTAGGGGTAGGGAGGTTCACGTTAGCTTAATTAGCCGTACACCTGTTTACCAATAAAAGTGCGGTCACGCGAAAATTTTTA
>OZJO01008378.1:0-11468 GCA_900406225.1 Acrobeloides nanus
GGGTTCTAGCTCGAAATTTTTCTTCTAATGCAGGAATCGAGCCGCACATAAAATAAACTAGAGATTCTGGCTGAAATCCCTGATCAAGTCATTTTTTGCATTAGAAGAAAAATTTCGAGCTAGAACCCAAAAAGTGATTTTTTGAGGAGTCCAAAAGCGTTATTTTAATATTAACATAGAAAAAAAGTCACTTTTCTCGAAAACTAAAAATGCTTAGGACATAGTTTTGGTGCTGTAGAAAAGGGCAGCGGTGGGCAATAAAAACGTGCTTCAAATTGTAGGAAACGCATTTATAGAAAAAGTTATGATGTAAACAATGTCACATGTATACAACATGGTATACTCTATATGAATACTTTGTTAGCGATTTTTACATTTTTGGATGCGCGTCTTTTGAAATATAATTTGGTCAGGGATTTCGGCCAGAATCACTAGTTTATTTTTATGTGCGGCTCGATAACTGCATTGAAAGAAAATTTCGAGCTAGAACCCAAAAAGTGATTTTTTGAGGGGGTCAAAAAGCGTTATTAACATAGAAAAAAGTCACTTTTCTCGAAAACTACAAAAGCTTGGGACATAGTTTTGGTGCCGTTGAAAAGGGCAGCAGTGGGCAATAAAAACGTGCTTTAAATTATAGGGAACGCATTTATAGAAAAAAAAAGTTATGATGAGTTACGATATAAACAATGTCACATGTATATAACATGGTATACTCTGTATAGATGGGGCTCTAGACCCCCCTAAAGTGAATTTTTTTCAAAAAATTTTTGCAGCATCGTGTTCAGCGTGAAAAACTGGTCAGAAAGAGACACAAATGATCAAGATGTGGGGGAGTGTTAACAATTGTTTATCGAAATGTTGATTGAAATTCTATTTGAAAGCATTTGAATTTAGATAAATACTTTATCTTTATCGACCACATGGTCAAAGGAGGCCCGGCTACAACATGAAATTCACTCTGGATTCCTGTTTTACAAAGTTTGAAAGCTGAAGGGATTAAAATTGCCACAAACAATTGCTTCATTAACCGGTCGAAAGCTGGTGATACAGTTCCAATCGGGACAAAATATTTTGATGAAATTTTTCAATCCTATAAATTGGGGTTAAAAAAAGCCAGATCTAAAGATTTATCGATATGCGTTGGAGAAGTTGAAGGTATTAAAGGGGGGGGGGGTCTAGATTAGAGTCGAGTCAAAACATCGACCCCTTCCCTGAATCAGGGTCAAGGAAACATTTTCACGTTTCGAGAATGCGCGCAATCGATTTTTCGCATAAAATTACCCCTAGAGGGTCACATGTTTAAAAAATTTAAAAAATTTTTCTACTCGACCCTAATCTGGACCCCCCCCCTTTAAAGGACAAGTTACAATTATATGAAAAAATGATATACCGTATTTCTTCTAAAATAACCCCCGAGGGTTATTCTTTCAACCTCCCTTGAAAGGGGGGTATTTTTTCAATCCTCCAAAAAAATTTTTATATGTCAAAAATTGACGAATAGTTGCCTAAAATTTTGACAAAAAATTGTAAAAAATAGGCATTTTTTGTTAAAAAATTGCATTTTTGATGACATTGTAAGGCAGGATTTATACTTTCGTTGCAGAGCAATTACGTTTATAGTGCGAACAATTTTTCCAATGTCGTTTATAGTAACGTCGCACGACAGCCTGCGACGTCGCAAGTGCTGACCGCGCGACACAAAATGCACTGTCGCGCGACAGACTATAAACACCAATTCGTGACGCGACAGAAGTATAAATCCTGCCTAAAGCAATGCAATTTTTGAAGGCCATTCCTGTTTTTGACAAAATTTACGGTATTTCTATGAGAACTCCAAATTTTCTTTTATTTTTTTTATTACTACTTTCTCAAGTTTACATAATTGCTCTTTTTTCAAGTGAGTCACTCAAAATCCGATCAAGAAATTTCATTTGCGTCATTATGTAACGTTCAATTTATTTGTTCTTGACATGTGTTTATGTTGATGAAAAGGTTAGTCGATATTCCGAAGTAATCTTTTGGGAAGACGTTTTGTCATTTTGCTAGTTGTTTTCATATTTTATTCTGTTGCATAATCTAATATGACCAATCAAGATTTTCCTAAATCTGCTTGTGCACCACAAGATAATTTTGAACGCAATATCGACAAGTACGAACAAAAATGCTTTGATGCTAAACAGCATCCGCTTTGTTTTCTTTGTAATGAAGAACACTTTTGTGCCGATTGCTTTCACTATCGATCCATTGAAGAAAGAATGAATCGTCTACAATCAATTGAACGATGCGTTCAATGTACGAGCATGGAGCATCAAGATAACTGCCCGAACAATGTAAGATGCATTTTCTGTGAGCAAGATCATCACCAATTGTTTTGTAAAAATACCTTACCTACAAATTTGGCAATCCTGATTCAGTACCTCATGGGATCAAAGAAAAATTCAAAAAGGCTTTTAACAAACTTCACATCTACGCCGACAGCTCTCAACACAATCAAAAGACCATTCGACCAGCTAAAACCAACATGACTAGTCGATCAACTAAAAATAAGGCTAGGCAAACAGCCAAAACTAATGTTATTAACTCTATCAAGCCGGTTCTTGGCAATCTCATCAAAGCTGCCCCTAAGGCAATAAAGATGTTGTCTCAGCTCCACCATAACACAACTGGTCCTAATGGATCAAACCTTGCTGAATTTGAAAACGAGCAAAATTCTGAAGAGATTAACAATGAATTAGAAGAATCTCAATCTCCAATTGACAACTTTTCTGATGAAGAACAAGAAGATGAAGACTATTCTGATGTTGATGAAGATGCTCAGGATGAAGAGCAAGAAATAGAAGACTATTCTGATGTTGATGAAGACGAAGATGCCCAGCATGAAGAAAATCAGAGTGAATATGATTCTTATCCAGAAAACAATGAAAGTGATCAACAGAGAGAACAAGAATATGAATTCCCACCATATGAACCGGACAGTTAAGAGACGTTTTCTTGAACATTCGAGCTTGAAAGGGCACAGTGTTAAACGGTTCGACTGCGCTCCAAATTGAATTTATTTAGTAAGATTCACACATGGGAAAATTTTTAAAAATCATTTCGAGTCAAAATTCGGGTTCTAAAAAATTCAAAACCTTATTATAAGCTCAAAAATCCGATTTTACGTTGATTTTTTGATTTTTCTAACTCGTCTAAAACACCCTATATAATTTTTTTCGGCCAAAATTTCAATCTGACCAATGTATTTCAACACGGAGAACATTTCTAGCGTAGTTTCGAAAAAATCCGAGAAAAATTTTTTTTTCGGACCCTTTACTTTACTTGTGCCCTCTTGTAAAAATGGTCTAAAAATCGAAGTTTCTCGGATTTTTTCGAAATCACGCTAGAAATGTTCTCCGTGTTGAAATACATCGGTAAGATTGAAATTTTGGCCAAAAGAAATTATATAGGGTGTTTTAGACGAGTTAGAAAAATCAAAAAATCAACGTAAAATCGGATTTTTGAGCTTATAATAAGGTTTTGAATTTTTTAGAACCCGAATTTTGACTCGAAATGATTTTTAAAAATTTTCCCATGTGTGAATCTTACTAAATAAATTCATTTGGGGCACAGTCGAACCGTTTAAGGTAATGTTTGAACTCTTGAGATAGTGTCTCTTAAAAGACATCATCAGACTGCTCGTGCATATTTTAAGAGTTATCACATAAATTTTAACTTTTTTTATTTTAATAAATTTTTATTAAGTTTTTATTAATATACAAACAAATTTTAATACAGTTTTACAGATATTCGACACAGAAAACAACAAAATTCTATTAAACTATCGGGTAGACCGAACAGTGGCAATTCCACAAGCATTCCCAAGGTTTCTTGCCAGCCTAAGGTATCCATTTTCGCCCCATTTTGGTCCCCAGCTAAAAATGATCATTTCCAAATTGAGGTAACAAATCCTTACGAGTTTTTAGTTTTTAACAACCCAGTAATCTCCTTGTTTCTTATCGATTCCATATCCGACCACTAGCACGACATGATTTATAAGTTTTGAATCACATTGCTCATGATAAAATACTCCTAAACAATACAAGAAAATGTAAGCAAATAACACCGTTTTTCATGAATAAAGCAGTCTGGAAATGGTGTCCGGACGCTAGCAGTCATGAAATCGTTCAGAAATAGTGCATTTTCACAATTTCCGGACGGCTCGCGTCTGGAAATCGTTGTGAAATGCGTTTCATGACTGCTAGCGTTTACTCTAATTGAACAGCCAAAAACAAAGATTCATTTTCCATACACTGTTTGCTCTCTGATATTAAACTAAAACCCAGGATTTTTCATGTGCATAATTTCAACAATGATTACAATTAAATAAAGTATTTATCTAAATTCAAATGTTTTAAAATAGAATTTCAATCAAGATTTCGATAAACATTTGTTAAAAATGAATATAACGTTTGGAGCGATTGGACAAATCTTTATTAAGAGTTTGTTGAACAAATTGCAGCTCTTCTGTATCGTATTGCTTGAGTTCTTGTTGTACATTCGGTGGCAACGCTTGAAATCGTTGATCATATTCGTCCGAATCTTCCACCGGAGTTTCATTGCTGTCCTAGATTTAAATTAAACAGTTTTCTGCAAATCTTTACCTTTTCATCATCTTCTTGTTGTAAAAATGCTTTTGCCGCAGGACTAAGATTTGCTTGCATTTGTTGGGAATGGGCATTCATTTCATTGATGGCTTGACTGAGATTTTGTGAATACAGCTTGGCAGCAGTCTAAATTTTCAGTTTTTGGTTTTATAATAGATATAATAATCAAATGTTCCTAAAAATATACCTGAATTTGTGGTGGTTGTTTCTGATACCATTCATCTATCTCTTTCATCATATCATCCAAACTCGACTGTTTATTTGTAACAATGGCTAATAATTCCATTTGATTCGTGGGGTCTAAATTCCGATAGAAACTCGACTGTGTTAACATTAGTTGCATGGCATAGTCCCATGCTAGTGAACTACTTTGGTCTCCATCAACACTAACCCCAAAGATAATAAAGACAGAGCAGATGAAGATTAGCTTGTAGGACATTTTTAACCTGCTGCCTTGGTTGTGAATTTTTAAATCAAACTCCTCATATTTATATACATTTAAGTTTACATAAAAAATTTGGATGAACCAACAATTTTTTGTTTCAAGATGGTAGGAAGGATTAAAGATTTTGTCCTGTGTACTAGAAGCGGCTTTTTGATAATCCTAATGTACCTAAGTAAATTTACTCAAGGAATGGCACAAGCTATGATACACCAATTTATGTTTGTTTTAGTTTTAAGTATTTTTTTAATTAATCGGCTTTTTGATTTTGTTTCTATGAAAACTCCAAATTTTCTTTTATTTACCCGATTTTCTTTTTTACTACTTTCTTTTGAAAAATCGATTTTTTTGCCTTGCATATCCTGTGCACAAAATCCTGCTCTCAAAATCGATTTTTCAAAAAAATTTCAAATTGCTCCAAAAATGCTTGGAAGTTGTTGAGCATAGCCAACAACGGTGAAATATGACTTTTTACTACAAAAGGAAATTTATTTTAGGTGATTTTTAGAGCTCCAATATCCTTAAAAAGGCTATTTATGACCATTAGGGCAGCCCCAGATCGCGTTCTAGTGAGGCTAAAATTCTGTTGACTTGGGGTTTTTATTTTGTGTCATAAGGAGTCGTTTGGCATAAAATTTAAGAAAAAATATTGAATTTGAAAATTTACAATCTGTGAGGGTCCCTTGTTAGCCTTAGGCTTAGACTAAGTCTTTTTCCAGGGGAAATCTGATCAGTTCAGATTTCCTGTGAAAATCAGATTTCTCCGAAAACAGATTTTCCCGTAACATATATATTTATAGAATATATGACTAAGAAGTTTAGTTCATTTTCGCTTCAATATTTACACTGCCTTCCCTGAATCAGGGTCAAGGAAGCGTCTCCTTTTTCATCTCATATTTGATTAAAACTTGTTTGTTTAAAAGTGCTCATAAAATAGCCGATTCAAATAAAATTTGCTGTATTATTTAGCTCTACTTTAGAGCTTCAAAATGTGGTATAAACTTTTTCTCAAACCTTTATATTTGCCGAGATATAACGATTTGAAAAACGGTACTTTTTTCTTTGGGGTCTGTTAGACCCCAGGTTGCCGGATTAGGGTTAAAAGATAAAGTTCAAACATTGTCCTACGCTTTAACATCTTAATTTCCCTCAGTTTTCTATCATTTATTTACTCTTACCCCCATAAAATCGCCACCCAAGATCATCATTGTTTATTCAACATCATCAATATTTATACAATAGAAAAATTTTATAAAACTTATGTGTTTCAAAAGTTTGATCTTTTGGCTCACATAAAAACGATATTTCCTCATAAAAACCGTTAAGTTTCATACGTAAGCATAAACAAGGCGGAGTTGTGCACAGGCTTGACCAATTGATTACGTAAGTTAATGCCCAAGCTTGATCATAAACTTTGCTCTCAATGATCGATGACATGTTCAAAATAAACAAAAAAATTGTTTACGTAGAAAATTTTTTGCGTAAACTTAAACATATATAAAGTGGTATTAATAATTGATAATCAAGATCACTACCTAAAATGTTCTATATACTTATTTTTGTCTGCTTGATCTCAATTGTTTTTGGTGATAGTATCGATGATGGTCAAATAACATGGGATGAAGAAGTGCAGCTAATATTAACAGACTCGAGTTTCTATCGGAATCTGAACCCCACAAATCAAGCTCAATTATTAGCTATCTATACAAATGAGCAAATGACTGCAGATGAAATGGATGAAGAATTTGATGATTGGGTTAATAAACAAACACCACAAATACAGGTAAATTTATGATACTATTCGATTAAGGGGAGAGCTCCAAATATGTTTTTGTAAATGAGTAAAAAAGATGGTTGGCCGCTAAGTTGAAATTTTGAGTGTTATCAAAGTTAAGAGGTATTTTTATCAAGTCTAAAAAAGAAGGAGAGTAATTTTACTTGATGACACAACTCTTGGATCTTTAAGCAAAAAATTTTAGGCTGCCGCAAAACAATATGAGCAGAATCTCAATCTAGCCAACGAGGAAATCACTGCTTACAAGCAAGAAATCATGTCAAATCTTAGTTCAGAAGCACAAACGTATTTGCAACAACTATATGAAAATGTAAGCAAATAACACTGTTTGTCATGAATAAACGGTGTTTATTCTTGATTCAAAACATACATGATGTAAAATTTAGGATACAAATTTAACAACCGAACAAATTAAAAATCGTACAAACCAACTTTACCAGTCGTTATCACCAAATGTAACACAAGAAATTGATCAATACTTTGGTCAACTGTTGGAGTTTATGCAACAAACATATCCTTTATATTTATCCAATCAACTGGCAATAAACCTGTCTACTCCTCCACCCATCCGTCTGTCACGCCGTCCTCCCATCAGAACAACAACTCGGTCACCATTTCGTAGGACTACTTTACCTATCCGCCCAACACCACGTCCTACACCCGTCCGCCCAACACCACCTCATGCACCCGTCCGATCAACACCACCTCCTACACCCGTCCGCCCATCACCACTTCCTACATCCGTCCGCCCAACACCACGTCCTACATCCGTTCGCCCATCACCACCTCCTACATCCGTCTTCCCAACACCACGTCCTACACCCGTTCGCCCAACACCACGTCCTACACCCGTCCGCCCAACTTCAAAAGGTTGAAAATTGTGTCCCAAAACGGGAAAATTCAAGTATTGATTTATACCTTGTTCATTTAATATTGGATAATTTTTTTGTCACAATGTAATTTTTATTGTAATTGTTGTATGTATAAAGGCCTATTTTCAAACAATATTCGTACATATTTTAAACAGCATGGTATACAATAGACAAANGTATTGATTTATACCTTGTTCATTTAATATTGGATAATTTTTTTGTCACAATGTAATTTTTATTGTAATTGTTGTATATATAAAGGCCTATTTTCAAACAATATTCGTACATATTTTAAACAGCATGGTATACAATAGACAAATTTGTTTAAAGGGCCAGTCCAGTAAGTTACAACCATATGAAAAAATGATATATTCGGAAAGATCATAAAAAATGGAGCATTTTTTATTTTTACGGCATGTTCTGAATCGTTGTAGTTTTCGAGATAATTGCGTTTGAAATTTTGAATTTATTACAAACTCTTCGTTGTAATACACAACTTTTTTGAATTTTTGCGGAAAAATAATTTTTTTTGCACCGATTTTTTAAATTTTCATTGTAGCAATTTTTTATAGCTAAATGAGACGAACAAAATGACACCAAAATTATCCAATTTTAACATTGTTTTGGGTTATTGAAACGAAAACATGAATCAGAATTTTCGTTTCAATAACCCAAAATAATGTTCAAATTGGATAATTTTGATGTCATTTTGTTCGTCTCATTGAGCTATAAAAAATTGCTACAATGTTGATTTTATGAAAATTAAAAAATTGATGCAAAAATCGATTTTTTGCAAAAAAAAAGTTTGTGTATTACAACGAAGAGCAAACTCTTTCGAGCTTATGGATGATCATAAAAGTTTGGCTTATTTTAATGCTCAATACACGTTCTTACACGTTCATCATCACTGATGCTGATGTTTGTTTTGTTTTTGGAGTTTTTTTAAGTTGACATAAAGATGGGCCAACAATTTTTTGTTTGAAGATGATAGGGTGGATTAAAAATTTGTCCTGTGTGCTAGGAGCTGATTTTTTTATGAACCCGAATGTACCCACGTAAATTTTCTCAAGGAATGGCACAAGTTATGACACATCAATCAATGATTTATGTTTGTTTTAGTTTTAAGTTTTTTTAAAATTAATCGGCTTTTTTGATATTGATGAAAATGACGCAAAATATTTCAAGTTTTTGTTTAAATACCTGTGTATATGAATTTCGTTAAAATTAAATAAATTTGTTTATTTGTATTTATTATAAACTACGACACAAGTTTTTGGAAGAACGACTATACAGGTTTTCGGAAGAAAAAATTGAATGAGAATTAGCACATCTTAAAATTTTATCCGGCGCTATCCGTTAAAATGGTTACTCGTCGAACCTTCTCATGCCAAGCGCTAGCAATGCTGAGTGCCCATTGCACCGTGTTGGATTCCTGTTGTGAAGTGCCGAGTGCCCGTTGTGCTGACCTAGGCAAACTCTACCAGCCAGCAAGCTCTCCGAAGTACTTGTAAAACATACTCTACCAAAGAAGTCTCTAGGAACTTCCACAACGGCCCCGTAAAAATCGTGGAAGTTCCGCTTTTTTCGTTTTGGAAGTTCCTAGATCCTCAAAGAAGAGGTCTTCGTGTTGCAGTAGGACTCCGGACTTGTAGGGACGTTGGTACCCTAGGAATTACTACATGTGTGTGAACCTTAATTGTGAGAGAGAACTGACTAAAAAACTATTTATTGAGCACACATACTAAAAGACTTTTTTACTCTTGATGAAAATTACAAATGATCAAGCATTATCCCACGCTTCAACTTTTCAATTTTCTTAATTTTAGAAATTTGCTGACTCAGACCCCCTAAAACCGTAATCCAACATCATTTCCGCTTATACAGTAACAAAATTTCATAATTAGGATCGATAGCCTTTGTGATTAAAAAATCATAGAGTTCAAACATTATCTTATGCTTCAACATCTTAATTTCCCTCAGTTTTCTATCAATTTAATCATTTATTTACTCTTACTCCATAAAATCGTCACCCAAGATCATCATTGTTTATTCAACATCACCAATGTTTATACAATAGAAAAATTTTATAAACAGGATCAATTTTGTGTGGGTTCTTGCCACACATGTACAAACCCACTCCTCCCCCCCCCAATTTCGGGGGAGAGATGCCTAGGCAAAACTGAGAATCCTGCATCTCAGAGGTGCCTAGGCTTAGGCCTAAATGCCTAGGCAGAGCTGAGAATCTCAGTTCTGCCTAGACATCTCTGAGATGTCGGATTCTCAGTTTTGCCGGTAACATATAGGCCCTAAGCTTTAGGCTTATGCTTAAGCCTTAGGCCTTTGCCTTAGGCATAGGCCTTAGGCTTAGACCTTAGGCTTAGACCTTAGGCTTAGGCCTAGGACTTAGGCCCAAACAACTCAACCCACTCTTTGGGTTGAGTTGTCTGTGGGTTGAGTTGTCCTGGGTTGAGTTGTCGGGTTAAGTGGCCCTGGAGCCAGCCGGAACGAAGGCTCTACCCCTAGTAGCGTAGGGAGAAGGGTCGACTAGGAGATGCAGTTTCCCAAAAAAGGGTTTTTCCCCCAAAAACTATAAGAGAGGACCCTAATGATTGGGGATTTTCATAGAAATTTTGGCCGTCAGGGGGAAGGGACGATTTTCAAATTTTTGTGTCAATGTATAAAATTTTTGCCTGGAAATCAGGGTCAATTTTAAAATTTACCATATAGTGATGGGTGTCGTTTAGAGCAGCTGTTCGACCATGCTGAATCCAAATATAAGCTTATTTTTTGAATTTTATTTTTCAGTAAAAAATTTCATTTTTTGAACATGGGTGTAAAGATAAAAAAAATCTTCAAAACTTTATTGAACAAATTCTTCCTCCCTAGTTGACCCTTCTCTTTTATCATTGTTTCTTAAACATTTTCAAAAAATTTCGATTTGACTGAGGGGGTGAGGCAAAAAAAAATTTGGCCTCATAATGATTTTTCAACACAAAATTCCTATTTTCTTTCGAAACATTAAAAATAGTTTGAATCAAAATGTTTCTCTGAATGTGTATTTTACCATGTTAAAATTAAGACCTTTTTAACCCTATGACGTCCTTTTCCAGTCACCAAAACAGACTCTCACAACTACCGCGAAAAACTTCGACCGAAAAAACGAGAAAGCACCAAATTTTATGAGAGACCAAGGATTTTTTGTATGTAAACATCAAATTGGGCGGCGCTTAAAAACTATCGTAAAGATGTTGGTCAATGTTAGGATGTTTAAAACTATTTAAAAAATTAATAATGATGCAAAGGAATTTCATAAGCCTAAAATAACTATAAAAAAGAGGGTATAACACACAATGTTTTTATTGGCTCTTAAGCTACTCTAACCTACTCCTTCAATAAGTTTTTCGCTGTTAATTGAGTTGAGGACGTCACAAGATGAAGGCTGTTGTCTATTTCGCTATCAGTTTGGGGCTTTTTGTAGCTATGTTGAGACCTGTTGATGGCTTGGTGTTGGCATTTGGGGGATGCTATGCAGGTGAGTATTGATAAAACATTTCTATTATCATAATATATCTATAAATAAGCCTAGACTAAACTTAAGTTTAAGACTAAGCTTAAGCTTAAGCCTAAGACTAACAAGGGACCCTCACAGCTTGTGAATTTTCAAATTCAAGATTTTTTCTTAAATTTTCTTAAAAACGACTCCTTATGATACAAAA
>OZJO01008380.1:0-15062 GCA_900406225.1 Acrobeloides nanus
TCAAGGAAGCATTTTCAAGCTTCGGGAATGCGCGCAATCGATTTTTCGCCTAGAAATTAGTCTAAAAAGTCGGTTTTTAGAAGAGAAATCTAAAATTTTCATATTTTCGCTTCAATACACACCCTGATTCAGGGTCAGGGAAGCATTTTCAAGCTTCGAGAATGCGCGCAATCGATTTTTCGCATAAAATTAGGGGTAGTACGGTCATTTTTGCAAAAAATTTTTTTCGAAAAAATGGCCCTCAAAAATGTCAAAAGTACGGTTTTTTTTGCACCACCCTGTAGTACATACAAAACTTTTGATTGGGTATCAAAAAAATCTCAAATTTTAGTGCCGAAGCTATGAGCCACAAGTCAAAAACTTTTTGAATGAAGTCCAACAAGGGGCTTCGAAAATTCTCCTCGATATGAAGGTAAAAAAGACTCAAGAAAAAGTTGCTACTCTTTTTTATTTTAGGAAAATGAGGTCGGTTTTGGAGGCGACAAAAAATTGTCTGTTCCTCCTCAAAAATCTTTCTTCTCATATGTTACCATGGGGAGTGTTGAAGATGGAGTAAGGAGAGGCAATCTAGTGATTTAATAAAATTTTAAAATTTTCTAGAGCAATACAGATTGGTGTGATGCCACCCACTATTGTAACGACGGATATCACTGTTGCTCAGTATACTGGTGCTGTCCAAATGGCTATGCTTGCGCTGGAACATTGTGCAAAAAAGTTTAAAGATTTTTTTAATAATGATGTTGACTAAAAATCTTTTTAATAACTTTAATTTTTTAAATAAAACAATTTAACCCTAAAACATTAAACGACCTATGCGTGTCTGTTTGTGCTATCTCCGTCACCTTAAGTCTAATTCCGGCACGGTCTATACCAATCGATAGGGCTCGGTGAGAGAAGAAAAAGACACTAAGATTATGGGGGTATCCTTCAAGAATAATTTTTTAGCCCCATATCATGTTTAATTAAACAAACTCGGAAGAGCTCGGAAGAACTCGGAAGCACTTGGAAGCGCTCGGAAGAACTGAATCAGGGTTTGGCGGCATATATATCAATTGTGGCAAATTTCGCTAAGAATTTTCAATTTTTGACCTCCTTCAGTTTTAGCTATGGAAACATTTTTGGATATTTGAAAAATGGTCAGGGGTGTTGGCCAGGAATTCTAGTTTATTTTTATATGTGGCTCGATACCTGCATCTGACAGAAAATTTCGAGCTAGAGCTCAAAAAGTGATTTTTGAGAGAGTAAAATCGGGTAACGGGGGTAATCGATTGAACCATTAGGCGAAAGAAAGGGCTTAAACTCGATTTTTGGCGAAGTTTTGAAATGTGGGAGCAATAGAAAACAACCTATATGGGTAAAAATACGTATTTTTCAATTTTTGGGGGTCAAACAAAGGTTTTCACACCTCGGGAATGCGCGCAATCGATTTTTCGCATAAAATTACCCCTAAGTATGTAATGTTTTAAAAATTTTAGAAAAAAATTTTCTTGATTTTTGAACTCTGTCACTTGGGGCAATTAGTCTGAAGTAGTACCAAAAAACTTGTTTTATTGTCTCTTGTTTATACGTTTGACGTATCAATTAACATCAACACACATCGACAGTCTAAAAATACCCTTCTTGGTCAAACATTTTACCGGGCTGTAAAATACTTCTAAAAATTATTATTTTTGATGCTGAATTATTCATTATCGATACTGAATTATTCATTATTGATGCTGAAAGTAAACATAAATTGGCCAAAGAAAATTCCAATCGGATAACCCCTTATAACATCTCGACTATAAATACAAGTTAATAAAAAAAGATTAGTTTATGTATATTTGTGCTTATAAGACTTTTGTTTGTGTTTCAAAAATGTGTCCAATTCCAAAACAATACCAAAACGATGAAGTGAAAAGAGCCAAAAATGCAGAATCATCAAGAGAATGCCGTAAAAGAAAGACTGCAAATTTGGAAACCGCCAAAACGGTAGGCTTCAAATTTTTTATAAATTTGATCTTTTTTATTTGAGAAATATGCTGACTTGTATAAACTTTCGACGGAAATGTTAGATGGCTATGAAAAATTTCATCTAAAAATTGATCTACTACTCAAAATGGTTTTTCCGGATCAACCAAAAGATATTAAAGGTATTATAAAATATTCAAATTTTTTAATGAATATTTACAGAAAAAATTTCCGAAGCTGGGGAGTCATTAAACGAGTTCAAAATGCGTCTTAAAGAATTTGAAGCTCTACCACAAGAACAACCAAGACGAGGAAGAGCCAAAATTCCAGGTAAAAATTAGCCCTTTTTATATAAATATGCCGTTTGTAGTGGGTACTTCAGACCTCATGGCGCCTCAAAGAGAGACCGATTTTGATTCAAGCTTCTCCAATCAACCAAATTACAGTTCTTCATCAGCAGGAAATTTTGTGCCTGTTGAAATAGCGCAAACTTATAACGACCAAGGATATGCTGCTTCCATTCCATGTGCAAGCTGGAATGATCAACAACAGAATGGAGTACAAATGAATCACTCTAACTTTCCCCAATCCGAGAACGTGAGTTGTTCGTATTCCTTGCATTCACAAACCATGAATCCAACTCAAAATTCTTATCAATATCCTATGGCTTTTCAACAAAATGATAATATGATGTTGAAGAATTGTTATCCTGCTCAAAACATTGCCAACCATCAAAATTTGTCATCACTGCCTATGTCTTATCATTTGCCAAATCCTCAAAAATTTTAAAACAATTTTAACCATCAAAGTTCTCAAGGTTATAATAACCAGGGAGATCCCAAATACTCAAATTCCTATTGTTAATTGATTAAACATTTTTTCAATTTTTTAAATGTTTTATATTATATTGTTAATTAGTTTAATAAATATAAGAAATATTGATGCTGGTAACATTCGGGGGGGAGGGAGGAGAGTCAATGGGTTCAAAAATGTTAAGTAAAAAATCGCCAACCTATTAGATATGATTTTGAGGGACACGAATTTGAGGTTGATTTGCTTCCAAAATGCATCAGAAATCGAGAAAATTAGGGTTTTTAGCTATATGATCTATAATGTTAGTAATGAACCTATAGTCAAAAAACCCAATTTTATCCGTTCTTTACTGGTTCTTTTAGTAGGGTAACTTGATCTCGGCCGAAAAATTTTTTAAAGTTTTTAACCCCTTAGGATCGGCTATATGAAGCTGCGGTTTTATTTCGAAAAAAATTGTATATTTGGAATAAGAAAACTTTGCTGATTCAAACGAGGCCGGTTTTATGGTTGTAGCTTTTATTTGAATTTGTCCCATATATGGGACAGCGGCATACAGAATGCCCATATATGGGACAGCCGGCATATAGAATGCCCATATAGGTCGGACAAAGTTTTTTGCTTAATTTATTTTTCTCTCTCCATAAAATACATGTATACCCTATTTTCGATCCAGAAGGACCAGTGGAATTGGTGCAAGATGAAGACCTAGATGTTGTTCTTGATCAGCTTGAAGAACTTTTAGTAATTAGTGATAGTGAAGAGGAAGATTTTGAATAAAGATTTAAAATAAATGGAAGCGTTTTCTTGCTTTGAGAATGCGCTCAATCAATTTCTCGAACAAGATTATCCCATAGGGGTCTTTCATGCAAAAATTTTGAGAAAAATTTTTTTCGAAGATAGAGCCGCAAACGGCATTCCCTTTAACCCCTTAGGCACGGCTGTCCCATATATGGGACAAGATTTTGAAAGCTGTATATCTCTTCCAATATAAATCGGATTTCCATAATTGTTATATATTTGAAAATGTCCTGATGGGTCCTGCAATAGTACAAAAAGAAAATTCTGAAACAAAATTTCTTATGAGTTTTGTGTGGCTTCAAAAAAAAGTCAATTTTTGATATATCACAAAGATGCATACGTAAAGTGTGGTAAAACAGTCGGAAAATTTTTTTCATATTTTTCATATATATTTAAACGCTAATCATCCAAAAAGGGTAGACGTCATCATTAAATATTTATCTTTGACTTAATTTAAGAACATAAAAACACTTGAAAATAAGAACATTTAGCAACCTTCCAAATTACTACAACCTCAAAAATTATAACATTTGAAAAATAAGGGCTTTCGGCAACCTCATGAATTATGACAACCTCAAAAATAAGAACGTAACAACACTCTGTGAGGTTGCGACAATCTCAAAAATAATAAAAATCCTAAGTTAAAAACAAATCAGAGCCGACACCGGCTCAACGACCAAATTGAGGCTGCAGACTGCTCCATCGGGCTACCAGCTACTTCGGTGGCAAACCAACTCCAAACTCCTGGAAGCTGAACTATCCCAAACCTTTATAACAACCGTGTCGCAACCTGAACGCAGGTTGCGGCACGCTTGTCTCGAGCTTCTTTTTAGCTATCTCAACCTGTGGGATCTTTTCTCTTCTTGATGTGACGCGGCCTACCGCCCCTTTTGCCTATTTCGAGTTTGCTCCCTCGTTTTTGTGGCTTCGAAACTTTTTGGCTGTTTTCGTGAATCTGTTTATCATTTAAAGGTTGATAGTCATCTCAAATAGGACTATTTAGATTTAGGCTTAGTTTTTTATGCTTTAGGATAGGCATTAAGCTTAGGCTTACAAGGGACCTATATTAGCGTTGTTGCCTGAGCTGGACAAAAAATTTTTTCTTTACATTCGCATCTAGAATGTGATTAAATTTTTCGTCTAATCATGAGCTTTCTAATCCACCAGACCGTTTTTTCAGGGGAGTGTTGCACTTCGTGATGTCCCTTTTAGCCTTTTTTGAACTTTCCAAAGTGACCCCATAAAGATTTAAGGATACCTTTTTACAAAAATTTTAGTTTATCGAGCGCCGACTGTATGTATCATAGCCACTGGATACGCAAAAATTAAGATCTATGATCGGCGTTTTCACCGTTCTTATTCAAGCCTTTTCTTATTTTAAAAGAATATCAAATGTTAAAATACTATATTTTGAACATTTTTATAATATAATAACTACTTTTCTGTAATAACTAATTTGTCACTTTTTGTGACAACACTCGAGTGAAACAGCATAGTTGTCACAAAAAGTGACAAAGCTTAAATCTGAATAGCAAATTTTTAAAGGTATTTTTATAAATGAATAAGCTAGTAAATGAATAAATTAATGACTATTATGCAAAATTTTTCTTAAAAACTAATGTCACAAAAATTGGTTATTTTTTGGAATTGGTTTAGAATTTGAATTCCCGCCAAAACCCTGATTTTCAATTTTGGCGGGAATTCAAATTCTAAACCAATTCCAAAAAATAGCCAANAAAAAAATGCTCCATTTTTCATGAATTTTCCGAATATATATAAATTATGGCAAATTTCGCTAATCTAAAGAATTTTAAAATTTGTCTAACCTTTTCGGGCTTCATTTTCTATTTTTTGTAACCCAATGTGAATGACCCCTTACTCGTTTTAAAATTTTGAATTTGTTCAATTTTTTATCAAAAAAAATTATTCAACAAATATTTTTCGCGTTTTTAGACTAATTAGTTATGAAATAAAGCGTTAATCTTTAAAGGGCATAAAAAAGTACTATTTCTAATAAAATAAAACGAAGCATACATCTCTCGAACACCATTTCGCGTGATATGAGAATAAGAATTGCGCTAAACAATAACTTTTTAAAAAAAAACCATTTCTAAGAAAACGAAACGAATCTCTCGAACACCATTTCGCGTGATACGAGAATAAGAATTGCACTAAACAATAACTTTTTTTTAAAGAAATTTGCTTATATAAACTGGAAACCGAACGCCTACGCCTATTTTGGACATTGAGTCACTAAGTTGAGAAAAATTCACGATTTTTCGACCGCCCGGTTCCTGGAGAAATGAAAATTTTTCCTCTTGGGGGACCGCCTTGGTTTCCCAATAGAAGAAAAACACTTTGGTCCCCTAAGAGGAAAAATTTCGCTACGGCACTGAGTTGATTGATATTTAATTGATCATATTCTTTTGACGTTAAGCTGCACGAGAAAATCCAAAGTATACTTGAGGGGGGGGGTCACTATGCCAGTAGCGTATCCGGGGGGCGGCTGCACCCCCCGAATTTCAAAAAAATGAAAATTTTTTCTTAATGGTCCTCCTTATGTTGGTCCCTCCTCCACTCTCGCACCACCCCCCTCTCCGAAATTTGATCCTAGATACGCTACTGCACTATGCTTAGGACGCTTGGGAGTGAATCTCGAAGCGAGCCAGAGCGCCGTAGGCCCTCGGTTTCCAGTTTATATAAGCAAATTTAAAAAAAAGTTATTGTTTAGTGCAATTCTTATTCTCATATCACGCGAAATAGTGTTCGAGAGATGTAGGATTCGTTTCGTTTTATTAGAAATGGCACTTTTTTTATGACGCTTACGGCTTAACGCTTTATTTCTTTAACAAAATAGAAAATATAATTTTCCTACGTTTTTGTTAACTTAAGACAGATTGTCTGAAGGTTGTTAAAATCGAGGTACCAACCTAGAAAATGATTTTTTCTAAATTTGCTTTATAAATTTAGTACTAGTCATGGGAATCTCGAATCTATCAAACTTTTGGTATAAAAAATTATCTTCGCTGAGATACAACTCCCTAAAGTTGAGCACCTTGACCATATGCACAAAATTGTACCCCCAACGTAAAATCCATATATCTCGGCCATTTTAAAAGCTTTTCAAATACGGTCTTTTTTATTTATTAGATATGGTTTTCTACTCAATATTTGTATTATATCATATTTTTATCCAATCCACTTTCGTAGAGATATAGTTATTTTATTGAATTTTTAGTAGTTTTGTAAAGGGCTCAATTTTACTCAACAATCGCTCTAAAAAATCGAAGTTAATTTCTCAGCCAGGTTTGAAAACGTTTACGTGGGGGGTACAACTTTGTGCATATGGTCAAGGTGCTCAACTTTAGGGGGCTGTATCTCAGCGAAGATAATGTTTTATACCAAAAGTTTAATAGATTCGAGATTCTCACGACTAGTACTAAATTTATAAAGCAAATTTAGAAAAAATCATTTTCTAGGTTAGTACCATGTTCTTAGGCCAGATTGAAAAACCTTCAGACAATCTGTCTTAAAAGTTCTCAATAGAAATATTTATAGGGTCGTTCAGAAAATATTGCTTCTTTTTTTTGTCATCCCGGGCTTCAGGAATCCGATTTCGTAAAAAAATTCCAGTATTAGATAAGAGTATGTATGCTAAATACGAAAATCGAAAAATTTTGCAACTTTATGATCCCATAGCTCAAAAAATTTATACCCAATCAATCAAGCGACTATTATATTCGTTTTTTCCACTTTTTTTCCTAACTTTTAAGCTAAGTCTCGAAAAAATCTGAGTTTTTCAGACCTTGAAGGTTCCTTGTAAGCCAAGATAGCCACATGAGAGACCTTTCACATTTTTGATATGGTATAGTTATTGTTTTTCTTCAACTTTGGGAGCCATTAGCTAGCCACACAGTGGCCATCATCAGCTAACTCTATTTTTTTAAAGTCAAGTCAGGGGTACTATATAAGAATATACTCGAAATTGTTTGAAATCACATCATCAACTGTTGCCGTTCCCTTGTTAGTATAAAAAATCATTTGGAGAACTTTTACAAGATTCGATTTTTTCTCTCTTGGTCCCCAAATTTTCGACATTCCATTTTTAGAGTTTTCTAGGCTCGATTCAGAATTTGTCATAAAAAAGAAAAAAAATCTATTTTTATGAATTTTCAGAATATTAACAAAACAAATTATTTGTATGAAAATTATTCATTGTTTAACGCATTTGTATCCTTGTATCACGCTGAATGGCATATCAATTGTTTCTTGTTAGTACAAAATCGTTCTTTATTATCCCCTTTTCGGCTTAACGCTTCATTTTTCTTACAGGGTGTCCCAAGGGGTGGAATGTTTTCGTTTAATCGAAAAACGAAAAAACGGTTTTTGAGGTGATTTTTGTTTAATCGAAAAACGTAAACGAAAATTTTCGAAAAAAGCGGAAAACGCAAAGAAAATTAGGTCAAACGAAAAAATGCAATTTTGCCATTTGAAAAAATGGCAAAATTTGAAAAATTTTGGACATTTTTGTTGAAAAATATTTGAGCAAAAATTTGAAAATTTTGGTGAAAATCAAATATTTGGTGAAAATAACGGTCGTCATTTGCGAACCAAACTTGCAGGTTTTTGAAAAAATTTAACAAGGAACACGTCCGACGTTCGAAATTTTACCCCATTGTCCTCGAGCAAAAAATTGTATATATCGTGCTCGATTCAAGAGCCAATGGCTGAGAGTTCGATGCCCACCTGCACCAAAAAAATTTTTGCCCAAAAACTAAAACAGCTATATTTTCTCAGGGATAAATTTTCAGTAGCTAATTTTTTCATTTTTGAAGGAAAGTCGGGTATGCTCTCCACAACTATATAGACCTTCTCAAAAATTTCGACTGCAAGTTTGGCAGTTGAAATTTTTGACAAGGTCTATATAGTTGTGGAGAGCATACCCGACTTTTCGTCAAAAATGAAAAAATTAGCTACTGAAAATATAGCTGTTTTAGTTTTTGGGCAAAAATTTTTTTGACGCAGGTGAGCATCGAACCCTCAGCCATTAACTCTTACGTCGAGCACGATATATACAATTTTTTGCTTGAGGACAATGGGGTAAAAATTCGAATTTTCAAAATGTTCTCCAAATTTCCCGACTATGCTGTGAATCGATTGCGCGCATTACCAAATCTTGAAAACGCTTCCCTGATCCAGATTCAGGGAATAGATGTGCATTGAAGCGAAACTATGGTAATACAGTATCCGGGAACGGTTTTTCAAGTTTCGGCAATGCGCACAATCGATTTCTCGCATAGAAAAACCCTCTATAATGTTATTTTGGGAAAAATTAAAAATTAAAACTTGAAAAAATCACAAAATTGCCATTTTTTGGGCACCCTGTAACTAATTAACTTTTTACAAAACGTGCATAAAATGGATTTTCTTAAGGTGTTTAAGTTTAAAAGTTTTCATTAGAAGGATGTATACTCTACTGCGTTGCTGTTCTTTTGGATTCGTGCTCCCATAATATATATGTTGTAGACGATATTGAATTTCAGCCGATCTTGAATCGGCTAACCGATTTAGGATATTCAAGATTCGCTAGCCGATTTAGGATCATTGATCTTAGTTCTAAATTTCCGGCTATTCTTTTAGGCTTAGGATTAGGCCTAGTGATGCTCAAAGTGATAAACGAGGGTAATTGTGATAATAGGCTTAATGTGATAACGTTATCACTAGTGATAACGATTTTTGTGATAACGTTATCACAAAAATTGTCATCACTGTTATCACATAGGGGGATAACGTTACCACATGATGTGATAACGTTATCAGAATGTGGAATCAGAAACCGAATCAAAATTCGGATTCAGAATTCGGATTAAGTATTAGAATCCGAATCAAAATCCGGATTCTGAATCCGAATTTAAAATTCAGATTCAGAATCCTAATCCAGATTCAAAATTCAGAATCCGAATCAGAATCCGGATTCAGAAACCGAATTAAAATTCGGATTCAGAATCCGGATTCAGAATCCAAATTTAGAATCCGAATCAAAATCCGGATTCTGAATCCGAATTTTGATTCGATTTCTGAATTCGGATTCTGATTCTTAGTTCGGATTCTGAATTTGGATTCTGAATCCGAATTTAAAATCCAGATTCTGAATCCGAATTTAAAATCCAGATTCAGAATCCTAATCCAGATTCAAAATTCAGAATCCGAATCAGAATCCGGATTCAGAAACCGAATTAAAATTCGGATTCAGAATCTGGATTAAGAATCAGAATCCGAATTCAGAATCCGAATCAAAATTTGGACTCTGAATCCGAATTTTGATTCGGTTTCTGAATCCGGATTCTAATAACATTATCATATCATGTGCTAACGTTATCCCCCTATGTGATAACGCTATCCCCCTATGTGATAACGTTATCCCCATATGTGATAACGTTATCACGTGATAATGTGATAAGTGATAACGTTATCACAAAAATCGTTATCACTGTTATCAAAATGCATTATCTTATCACTTATTACACCTTTTTATCATTATCACTTTGGGCATCCCTACCTAGGCCTAAGCCTCGAAAAATAGCCGGAGATTTAGAACCACAACCGGTGATTCTAAATCGTCTAACGAATCTTGAATATCATAAATCGGCTAGCCGACTCAGGATCGTTGAAATTCAATATCGGCTACAACATATATAAAATATATTTTATTTACAGTACTTATGCAACAACTCAATATTAACTTTTATTTAATCGTCAGAAAATAGGTACTATCATGGTATTTGCTAATATCCCTTGTTTTCATAATACTACAAGTCAACAGATGCCATTGAACCTTTACTACACCTTGAATAACTTATCTAATAAGATATACTTTATTTTTCTACCAATACAAATAATTTTGGTATCGATTATAATTTTGATGTCAATGTTTAGCAAGATTCAAGGCGATTTCAAGTTCTTCATCATGCACTGGGCTAGTTTTAGTCTAGTTATCGGCGTTTTTACGGAATATAGGAGAATTTTTTGGTCCGACTTCGACATCAACTTGAACGCTAATCTCCCTATAGATGGAGTGTTTCGTTTCTACCCTAGATTTTTGTCAACCTCTTCACTATTCCTGTTGGCTTTCAACCGATTTGTAATAATATACTATCGTCCTCATTATAAAACCTTTTTTGCATTTAAACGTATGATTTTTCTGATTCTATCCTATGATTTCTTATTGTGTGTGGTAGCTTACTTGAACAAATATTTTAATCTTGTACAAACTTGTCAAGCCATCTTTCTGGTCCCTTATTTTATCTTCACTTTGTTAATACTCATCAAAATCTATACGATGTCGAAATTAACCACTGTCGATTCTACTATACATGATTCGAGACGAGCTGTCTATGTTTGTGCTATAATGGCGATTACTTATTTTTTATATTTTTCTGCGATTTCGTTCACAAGTTTTTATACTATTGTTCTATCCGGGACGTCATTATGTGATCTGTTTTTCACGCCCTATGTGGCTATATTACCCATGCAAGAGCCATTGAATCAATTTATTGTAATTTTTGATGTGCTAGTTACGCTGATAGTGTTAAAGACTTATCGAAATGAGGTCAAACGCATGTTTTCTGAAAGTTTTGTGTTTGTACAGAGAAGGATTTTTAAAACGTGGACAACTTCAGTTGTAAGTATTTCAGTAAATCCGGCTCACAATACGGTGAACCGGAATTCATCTGTGGTTCGCCACAGATGAATTCCCAATTTTCTTAACGCGACCAAAAAATTTATTGAATGGGGCACGGCGGTCGAACATGGTTAATTTTTTACCGTTGACGAATTTTTAAAAACGGATTGTACCGTTGGATTCAGCTCAACGAGACGAGTAAAATTTATATCACACTTTCCTACATGTCAATATAAAGTCCGTTCCACCGCCAATGAGAAAAAAGTACGGGGGCGATGGTTAAGTGGTCTAAGGCACCGCCCATTCAATCTGGCAAGTTAAGCAACGTTGGGCAAAAAAATTTTGCTTCTTTGTTTGTTTGTTGGGTAACGAGCGCCTACGGCACTCCCGAATGCTCTCTCGATCGTCAGTTCCCCATGGCCAACCCCCTTCAGGGAGTTAGCTACGGAGAACAAGAATTTTTTACACAAAATCAGTCGACAAAAACGTCGTTTTTTAAAAATTTTATGATGTCTAACTTTTCGCTTCAATACCCTTTTCTTTGATTCAATTGTGCGCTCAAAAGGTTTTCGAGTATAGCCAAAACAATTTTCGGTTTTTCGGCAGTCGCTGTGCAGCAGTGTCGGCCGAGATAATACAGTGGATACAAATTTTTAGATAATGTCGTATCAAGTTAGCCCAACCATCCCTCTTGTAAATGTAAATACATAGGTGCATGATCAGTTTTGTAATAAATGTATGCACCAACTTTTTTTTGCTCTATCCTTACAATACTTTAATTTATATGTTGTAGCCGATATTGGATCTTATCCGATCCTGGCTAGCCGATGAGAAAAAGTGTGGTATAGCGAAAATAACTATACCCAAAGTGGGGTATAGTGATTCTTACTATACCAGAGTAGGGTATAGTAAAAATCGCTTTTCACGCTGATGGAACTTTAGGAAAAAATCTCGAAGGGTCGAAAAATAATCCCCCACTCTCTATTAATCCTCCACCCCCTCGAAGAGGGGTTGAAAAATAATCCCCCATGGGGGATTATTAGAGCATATACGGTAGTTATTTTCACTATACCACACTTTTTCTCATCGGCTAACCAGGATCGGCTGAAATCCAAGATCGGCTACAACATATATAAATTATGGTCACTATAACTTTCGTCACGTTTCATGCTCGCCACGACAACTTTCGCCACGTAACTTTTGCCAAGTCGGCTACAACATATAAATTATTATGGCGAAAGTTAGCGTGACGAGATTTGTGGCAAAAGTTATAGTGCCAAATTATGTACCGTATTTCTTCTAAAATAACCCCCGGTGGTTATTTTTTTCAACCCCTCTCGAAAGGGGATGGGATTATTTTAGAAGAAATACGGTATATAATATATTTATTATTAGAACTTAATATTGATTTTTTGTTTATACAATTTAAGTCTTGAATAAAAAGTTATACGTTTCTAACTTCATACAACCTTTATAAAATTCTTTAAGATTAAAGCATAGTTTTAGCATATTACAACGAAGAGCTTGTAACAAATTCAAAATTTCAAACGCAATTATCTCGAAAACTACAACGATTCAGAACATGCCGTAAAAACAAAAAATGCTTCATTTTTCATGAACTTTCCAAATATCAACAAAAATAGCAACTTTTTTTCCTCACTGGACTGGTCCTTTAAACACATCCTTACTTGTTATATAAAGTAAGGGAGACAAATATCTCTTGAGCTTCATAGTTACAAGAGCATTTTTTTCCTATATTCATGCTAATGGTTCCAAGTGCACAGTCGTAAACAACAAATAAGTCGATACCTGTTAAGTCGACTAAAAAATAACAAAAATTACTCAACATGAGTAATTATCACACAATTTGAATAATCATTACACAAAATAAGCCATAGAGTGACAACTTTTCAAAAGTTTGAGTAGCTTGTACAAAATTTTCAATAGCTTCTATCTCAACATCATTCATTGTTTCGCTATGTATCTGGTGACTATTCTTTGCTCATGCTTACTTATTCAAACTAAAAGTCTGGAAATTTTCCCCATTCCTAATGCTAATCGGAAAGCTGGAGACCAGTTCACCCTAAATTGCACTTTTCGAACTAATGAAACGGCTACAGCAAAATGGATATTTTCCGACTATGATTTTACCGAGGCTAACAAAACGTTCGCCCCAAATGATGACATCCAAATCTTTGATTTCAAACTAGACGATCCATATCCTTGGGAGACAGAAACCTATACATGTGTCATCGAAACGGCAAGCCAAAAGCTCAATAGGTCGATGAAAATCGCGTTGTTGACCTCCCCGAGGAAATCGAGATTGCTTCACGTCATGGGCGTTGATAAGGCTGTCGAGGAGATAGGTGACCGGGCGGAGCTTGAATGCAAAGTGATGTATTCCAACCCGGAACCTAGGTGGATATGGAAGTTCAACAATGGACCTTTGCCAGAAGGCGTGAGGGTGGAAAATTCCTCCTATAAAGGCATTGAAAATGAAAAATCAGTCTTGGTTTTCCTGAAAGTTGCCCAGGAGAACCTCGGAAGTTACACTTGTCGGGCGGAAAACGAACTAGGGAGCGTAGAAGACACAGTCAGGCTTCTTTTGCTGAATAATCCTGATAAACCGAACCTCAAATGTAGTCTTATTGGTGTGGGCTATAGTGCGTCTTCTACCAAGACTAAAGGCCGTATTTCTTGCTATAATCTAAACCAGTCCAAAGTTGAGAATAAACCCGATGAATATCTAGTTTATGCTGCGAAAGAAACGGAACTTAATGAATCATGCTGCAATTCCCCAAATTCTATGAAAACATGCGGAATCGAACCTATAAGTTTAGTAGAAAATTATTGTAGGTTTGGACTTTAATGTTGCAATAAAATTAAAATTTAGTTTTTGCTGTCGAAATTTTGGTGGAAGAAGAAACTATTTATACTATTCAAGGTAAGATTATGATAATTTTATGTGAGAAAATGTTTATAGCGGTTGCTAAAAATGCGAAAGGAGAATCAGAGATCAGCCCATGTGTTAGAGTTTCAGTCAAAGATCTTGCTGAAATGGCATAACATTGTTGGAAATATTTTGCTGAGCTAGATCGTATGGTATCTTGTTGATTTATGACGTTTTGTTTTATACATTTACCGTATTTTCCCTAATTAACGCCCCGGGGCATTTATTTTTCAACCATCCTAATCGAGGGGGCATTTATTTTTCAAACTCAAAAAGTTTGTAAAATTTTTCCGCAAGAAAATAGTGCAACTTTGAATATTTTCGGACAATCAAGCTCTTAGGAAGTGCCGGGTATCCGAATGGGCGCAAGGCCAAAATTGATTAAAATCACCACTTTGTCAGGCTCAAATAATAAAGGGGACTCTTTGGATTTTGTTCTGGCTTTCGGTCGGTTAAAAGGAAGGACATATCCCCATAAGAATAGATTAGGGGATGGTAACGGGCGCCGATCCACTTCATCCGCGATAAAAATTTAAAAAATCTTAAGGGTACCTCCATAAGTTTTCGATCAATCGGAAATTTGCAAAAAAAGCGTTTATTAGGAGGGGGCATTTATTGGGAGGGGACGCTAATTAGAGAATATACGGTAAGCTATGTTTTTGGAGTAAAAGTTGTTAAATGATTAATCTTGATAACAAAGACATACAGGGTGGGGATACGGACAGTTGTTCCAAACGGCACTTTGTTCTTACCGGATGTTCCGACTGGTTGTTCCAAAAGACCGGTTGTTCTTACCGGTTGTTCCACTAAAATCAGCCGGTTGTTCAAAAAACAACCGGTTGTTCTTACAAAAAACAACAGGTTGTTCCA